>JBBPCY010004952.1:0-16030 GCA_037974405.1 Brachyalestes nurse
TTAAACTCAGGAGAATGTTCTAGATAGTCTCCGCCCACAAGTGGGAGGGGAAAACCGGCAGAGGGAGGGGGTCCGGAGAGCGGCCGAGCAGCAGCACACTGAGTAAAAGAGAAGCAAACAGCAAGAGTGTAGGAGAACAAACACCGGTTTGCGACTGTTTTACACAGTTTATATTTGTTGAAATTAGATTTTACTGATACACTCTGCATTAAGATAAGATAAAGCTTTTATCAGTCCCACAAGTGGGAAATTTACATGGTCACTACAGAAAGTGGAAAGAAGGGTTCTAAGGGTTGCAAACTGTTAAATTAACCACATTGCTATATAGCTGGAAATTTAAAGCATGAACACCTAGAAAATACATTTTGTTAATGCAACAGCTATTGTGTATTTGTATGCTCAAGTACTGGATAAGTTTAAGCCATTTCCCACAAGAGGATTGTCTAGAAAAGCACTCGCTCATCACTGAAATCAGGCTGGGATATTTACAGACTGTAAATCCTTGTATGTTTCCAACAAAAGCCATAATTCTCCTCTGATTTATTAATCTTATTTAATCTTCCTCTACATCTCTGAGAAAAATCAGTCCACCGGGTCTCGGCCTCCAAAGTCTGCTGCAGTGGAGTTGAGCGTGGACCGCTGCCACTGTCCACAACCACTGTCCTGGCGGCACCTTAGGGATGAAGGCTGCTGCGTGGGTGTAATGAGTGCATATTATAAAGAGTGGAGTCTGTTTCATCCCCCACCCACTCCATGTCCCGAGCTCACAGGAGAACAGCAACAATAGCAACCCCCCTGCTAACTAACGGCTAATTTGTTTGGTCGGGTAACTATTCACTTGAGTCGTTTCTCTGAGGAGGACAATGTGGACTTAAACTGTTCACTGCGTGTACCAGCATGACTTATGTACAAACACAAACCAGCTCGCTGCCTCAGACCATGCCGCGCTGCAGGACTAGCGGCACACTTGGAGGCTAATTAAATTTTGCGTGGTCCTCTGTTCCCGTTTTTAATTAGACACCCAGGCGCTGGCCTTTGATTAAAGTGCCCAATCAAAGGGGCTTATCAGAAGACACGTCTCCAAAGCCCAGCTGCGGAGGTGAACATTAGCACTGCTGCTATCGCTACCGCTTAATTTCCGGCGCTAACCTACAGGCTAGCCCTCTAGGCTCACCCAAGGTTTCCATGCTGTTGTTAAAGTCTGGTGGTAGTTTTGGAATGCGTTCTAGATACCTGTATGCTCTGGAGAACTTTGAGACACTAGGAAATCTAGGTAACATTGAAGGCCGATTAATAGACTTTTAATGGCGCCGACCAAATGCCTGAGCAATAAAATGGGAGTGTTTTTGTGTCTGAATGGGACTGTTCCTTTATTCGTCCTTGTGGAATTTGTGTAAAGTTGTGGAAATCACAGCAATGAGTGCCCTGAGAAACATATTTGGTGTCGTAGTCATATCTTACAGAAAAGAGCACCCATTAGTGTAGCGCAGGGCCTACTTTCATGGTGTTAATGTCTTAACTCGGGGTGGAAAACGTTTTTTCTTTTTTTATGACCAGTAATTAAAAAAAAAAGTACAAAGTCCCAGACAACACCTGCACATACCCCTTCTGCTTTGAGTGGTAATTGGATTAGATACATAGTGTAATGTTATGCTAGGTATGCCATCTTGACCTTTTAATAAGGTAAGCCACTCTTTACAGTCTTATCATGAGTAATCTTTATGCTTTGAGGAAGTGGATGCTTTGTTAAACAAAGCTCTTATTTCATGTAATATGGGTTAATGCGTGTGTGTGGGATTCTACATCAGGGAGTTGGCAATTGAAAATAACTCTGTTATGTAGACGTTTTAATAACGGTGCATCAACGACCAGATTAAAACTTATTGATTTGGAACCAATTAGAATAAGGTCAGTTTTATTAGCATTACGCTTTAGCATTAAAAAAAAAAGTGTAGCAGTCATCCAGTATTAGGTGTTGGGTGCTGTTGAAGAGGATAGGAAAAGGGAGAGAATTTACAGACCAAAATGTAAATATAACATGTCCAGACCAAAGGTGTTAATAAAAATGTACACGTTCACATCAGAGCTCTGTCACAATGTTGCATGGTTTGTTCGCTTGTTTTTTATTTAATTTTTTTTATGCTTGGAGCTCCGAGTGGAAGTAGAGCATCTAACTTCACAACTACAAAAAGGATAGGAAACATGAATTTTATGGCTTTTATTGATAATCAATACATTTGATAAGTGATCCAGCCCTACACCACAGAAGCATACTGGTTTAAGTGTTTTGACTCTTAATTACTCTTAATTGACTCTTAATATTAATTTCATCCAGTACAGAAACAAAGACTGTCAGTCATGAAAAAAATCCAATTAAGCCTGGCAATATGTGCTTTATTCTCACAGTCGCTGTTTCACTTCAGATATGATGTGCTGGACTGCTGAGCCAAAGCGGCAACAACTATTTCACTGTCCAAATCCTGACGAACTGCACTAGATCATTCTGACTAAACGAGAGGCCTAGAAACATGCTGTAAGCTTTTGATTAATCATACAGGCGTATTGTAATCTTCAAAAGGATTAATAATTCATGAGGACTAGAACCCTTCATGTTTCCTGATGTCTGTTTTGAATCAAACCATGAGGAGTAAGTGTGCTGTGTTGGTCTTACATATGAGGATGACATCATCAGCCGGTCGTTCTACTCAATAAGTTTCTGGTTGGCTAGGTCCTGACCCCTCCTGGATTCTTATCTTTGTGTGTGTGTGTGTGTGTGTGTGTGTGTGTGTGACGCACCTGACAGAGTTCCCTAATTTGTCAGAGTCAACAGTGTAATGATTACCTAAGGCGTGTCAACTCCTTGTCACCCAAAGTCCAGTTGGGATTAATTCAACATTGCTTCCAATGTGTTTAATGTCTGTAGGTTTGGAACCACCTGTTATGTAATGTTCAGGGTTTCTCTTTACAATCTTCTATTCCTTTTATAAACCATGATACTATTTATGAAACACTCCCTCTAGTGCTTAAATATCTCACTATAGTTTGGACAGTCCTTACCAGAAAAGTCTGTTTATGTGTTCAAACTCCCCTTAAATGCTAAGGTTTTGTATGTTTGTCGCATATACACTTAATGAATTAAACTCACTTAATTAAGCTGCTTTGGCTGCAGTTACTTCTTAACAAAACTCACTGTTGATCTAAAGATGATGAAATGAGCGTAGCATGGTGGTGCAAGTGGTTAGTTCTGTTGCCTCACAGTGAGAAGGTCCTGGGTTCAATTCCCAGACGGGACAGTGAGTGTTCTTTGAGGGTTTCTCCCGGGAGCTCCAGTTTCCTCCCATAGTCCGGAGACATGCTAAAGTAACTCCAATGCACTGGCAACCTGTCTGGGGTATTTCTCTGTATTTCGCCCTGTATCAGCTGGGATGGGCTCCAGTCCCCCCTGTAATCCTGATCAGCATAAGCAGCTCAGATAATTAATTAATGAAAAGTAATGGGATTAAGTTCTGATGTGACTAGGCTAATAGCATTAGCTGAGGTAACAGACATTTAGCCATTTGTCTGTTTATATTAAGTAGATTGTTTGAACATTAAATGTTAAATCAGTATTGTAGGAGTAATAGTGTACTGGGAAGAAATTATGTTTTATCAGTTTTTGAAAAGTTATGCTAAGAATGTTTTTTGTAAAAATGTTTTTATATTGTTGATGGAGGGATTTAATGTTTATATATAACTTTTTTTTGTATTCAAATGAGAGTATTGAAACATATTGTTCCGGTATCAGTATTGATAGAAAAAAATTGGATCATACCCAGTAAGAACTGCATCCTTTTCCATTTACATTTATGGCATTTATCAGATGCTTTTATCCAAAGCGACTTCCGTTCCCTAACTACAGGGAGCAGTCTCCCTGGAGCAACTTGGGGTTAAGGGTCTTGCTCAGGAACCCAGTGGTGGTATACTGAAGGTAGGATTCGAACCCATGACCTCTTGATCCAGAGGCAAGTATCCTCCCCACTAGGCCACCACCACCTCCCACACCCTCCATCACTCATGGCTTAAGTTATCTGGCTAACTGGGAAAATTCCACTTGTGAATTGTGAACCACCGAGAGACCTGCTGCTTCGAGGCCGGTCAGAGGTTTAAGAACATCAGCAGCATAAATAAACAAGCTGGAGGTTCTCGCCTCGTTGTTGCTGCTGCTTAATAGTTGTTGGACAGCTCCTCTCATGAAGCTCAGAAAGTCAGCAGGGCTGGAGGTTGGCTACAAGTGCTGGAACCTCGGCTGTAGCCTTAAATAAGAAACAGGAGCAGATGCCATGTGATTGTTTTTTTTTTTAAAGACATCTGTGGAGACGAACACACAAGAACGCTTTATTTACTCACACAATTAATCGATTGAAAGCCTCCAAATTGCCGCATTCCCCTCGTGACTCGTTGATGCATCCGTCTGGGCGTTTTCATGCTTTAAGCAATTACGCTGGAACACAAGCAACTCTCCATGCCGAACAAGTTATTTGGCTCATTAGTGCCGAACGCTTGGGTTCGATACCTCTGTGGATACAGCTCTGTTAATGCTAAATGTGCTTTTAACGACATAATTATGAAAGGACGTTTAGTCAGGACCACCGTAGAAGAGTTTTGGAGTGGAACCATCATATTAAAGTTCATACACGTTTCAAATGGGGGTTTAAAAAATATAGTCTCCAGTGGGAAAGTGGTGGAAAGCGGTATAGATACAAGTAGAATTTTTTTATTCACCTTTGCTAGGTTGTGGGCTAAATTTTTGATGTACCGTATCACGTCACAGAGCTGAGCTTTTTTTTTCTTCAAAATAAAAGGCCTTTCAGACTCTGATCAATAAAATAGCAGTCCGGGGTTGGGTACCTCTGGTGTAAAGTATAAATGGCATTAAAATGTGTATGGTGGACTTTTTATAGCTGGTGATATTACATAATGATCTTTCTTTTTTGGGTTAGGAATGGCCTTCATCGCATTCCCACTCAAACGTCATTAACGCTACGGACCTTGGCAGTAAAACCACTATATAACATTTGAAAAATTACAAATAAACACGAACACAGCGAAGAACAAGTTGAAGAAACGCAGGTTTGGCTTCTGAGCTTTGAGCTCTCCAGCCAGCACAGATTTGTTCAGTCCCATCAACAGCTCCTGATTGCATTTAATGAAGCATTGATTAGATAAACTAGGTGTTAGATGGTTACTGTAAATACAGGCCTTCCTGGAGAAGGAGGCGTTCTTCCAAACCTGTCCAACCGAACAATAGTGGCTGTGAAAGAATGCGTTAATGGGTGGAGCAAGCAAAGGTCAGCTGGTGAGGTCGTCGCTTGTTTCAGCTGTGATTTCAACACAATAGGACGAGCTGGAGAAGGATGAAGGGGAATTTGACAGGAAAATGCCTTTGGTTTTCCTGCTCTGAAACAACTCCTTCCCCACACACACAGACACACACCCAGCCAAATGTCTCCAACAGTGTCTGTCTGCCTCAGCTGTGTGTTTGATCGCCCTTCTGAGAAGCCGCTCGGACCGGCCCGGCAGGGCGGTTCTGGTTCAGTTTACACTTTTGCTGTTAGCACCTCAGACTGAGCCAAAAAGTGTCGGCACACCCCGAGCCCCCCACACGCACGCACACACACACACACCCCACACACACATGCACACAGCCTTACTGAGCTGTTTCTGCAGGGATTGGCTCATGGAAAGTTCCTCTTTTTAAAAACATTGCTAGTGGGGCTCGATGTTTAATTTAACTGTCTGAACTCTTGTCATGTGTGTTTTCTCTCTCTCTTGTTCTCTCTCTCTCTCTCTGTCTGCCACCCCTCCTCCTCCCCTTCTCAGGGTGTATATATTTAAACATTGCTGGCTCTGTCTGAAAATTGCATTCAGCAGCTCTTAAAAATACACTATTTTGCTCAAGGCCAAGTGTGTATGAGCGTTGTCACTGACCAGTTGTGGGGTTGGGGTGGGTTTGAAGGAGTGTACATTGTTTTACGTCAGTATAGGGAAAGTCTGTAATATATATGTAATATGTCTCTTACGTTTTATATAAATATACCAGTACATACGTGTGCAATATGCATGCCTGGGAGTAGAAATGATCTGTAATGTAATTGTCTTGCCATCAAAAATGAAGTACAAAAGGAAGTGTGCAAGGCAAGCCTGTTGCTAGATCAGCCTTTATAGTCCAGATGTCATCCATGAGATGTTTCCTGTAGCAAATCATTGCCTAGTCTGAGTGAAATGTGAAGGCTTACTGTTACATGCCTAAGCTATGTTGTATTTTGATGCATGTCTCTTATAGAAATAAAAAAATAAATAATTCAATTAGAAGTGCTGATGTTGCTATCAGCAATGAACAGTGCCACCACTTATAATTAAACAAATTAAATAATACTAAGTGGTGGTTTGTAGTTTGCATTGGTTATAAGTCCTTTAAGTATATTTTTAATATACTTTGTCTTATACTTAATGTTGACAGAAGTGAATTCTTAATACTAAGTGTTCCAAAATGCAGTTTTGCACTGCAATAATGTGAACCTACCTTATAATGTGTACCTGTGGTTTGGGTTAGAACTTGTCCTCTATATAAACAATCTAATGGACGGTTCAGAAAGGCACGTGTTTCTGTGGAAATTGTGTAAGAGGCTCCTTGAAGTCTTTTGTTTAATGTAAACAGGTGTTTACATTTCTGTTCGGTTCACTGATTTCTGAGGAATCAGTACATAGGAGGAATTCTAGCCAAACTATTACGAATAATGTTTTTGGATGTTTGAGCCACATCCACACTGATGTCATTAGCTCGCTTGTCTTCCTTACCCTAAATGTGAGCAATCATCCTCTAGTTCGTTGTATTAGTTTTGCACTAGAGCTAAAAAAAAAACAAATGTAGCAAACACATTCTGGAAGCTTATTACACAGGTCAACAGGTCAAAATCATCAGAGATAAATTTAACTTTTGTAGTGTTTTTCATGCTGATTTCAAATCTGTGTTTGGTTTTTCCCCACACGTACAGTTATTGTGATGAAGCTAGTTATATATTGCATGATATTTGGTATAATTAGCATATAATAATCATATGCTAAGCGTTTTTGGAGAAACAGTGGTAGCTGACTGACACTTATCATTATATCTATGCCACAGTGTGCGCCTATCTGACTTCACACTGAAAATATTTAAACAGTTGATTGGTGCCTGCGGTTTAATAAAAACAAGTCTATTGCAAATCTAATATTACTCATAATTCAAAAAGTTGATGTGACTGAAAAACACTGAAAGCAGATCTGAAATCAGCATGAAAACCTGGTTTAGAAAAGTGTGTTGTGGTTTCTGATGATTACAAAAAAAAGTTCTTGTTGACCTGCGTTAGCATTTAGCATGGTGCTAACCGCATGCTGGACTGCATCCAGCCTGCTAGACTTGATTACGTGGTTTCTGCCAGTGTCTAGAACATACTCAGTGGAAATATATTTTGATGTTTATCTTTTTATACCATGTCAGAAACCACAGAAGTGTTTGAAGTGACCAAGGCTGGCCGGAATAGGATCGTACAAGTTTTTTGAAAATTGTTGGTTTTCAGAAGTAGTCGTCCAATACATCACTCTTCAAAAAAAATCCTATTTACATTAACCAATAGGGTTGAGTCATTATGACGTTGAGCCCAGCATTGTGATTTCCCAACACAACACCCTCCATCCATACCTAAAGCGAGGTGCACCCTGCCATACACACATGCACTGAATCTCAGTTTTGTTCATTATTTTAATGCATTCCACACAACAGTGACAACAGTGTATGCAGTGTGTACATTGACTGGTACTGAGAGGCGCACATTCATCTTCCTTTGTTGTTTAATGGTTGTTGGCAAACAGCTGTTATGTGCGTTACCCCCAACAATCCTTCACTGTAGACATCACAATATGCCAACTCTGTTAGCCATAATGTAAGTATTTTCATATTATTCAAACCATATCACATATTACTAAAGAAAATTGACCATTTTAACATTTTACTTTTTTTTTATGTAGTATTTTGGCAAAATATGACACAAAATATGACACTTCCATAGAAGTGACTTCCATAGAAGAAGTGTGATGTTTTAGGCACCGACTGACTTGTAAACTGCTTTAGCTTCATCACTCCAGCACCAAACTGAAGAAGCAAACCACAGTGTGCCTTGGCTGATGGATTACCTTTAGTCTAAGGAGGAGCCTTTCTAAAACTCTTGCCTCTTGGCCAGGAGGCTAAAAGTCAGCAGTATCCTGACTCGACCTGAAGTCTGAGCTACAAGTCAATTCTGGCCTTGCGCTGTTGTTTCCGTCGGTTCGCTTCCACAAGGCTTTTGCAGACTTAGCAATACGACGGATCCTGAAGTACCTGCTCCTTCAGAAGTGACATCGTTCAATACTTCTGTGCAATTCACCCCACTGGAGCACACGGTGGGGGAAATCTGATTAGCGTTAATTTCACATACACAGCCAGGAATGCAGTAGCATTTGTAAAGCCAAAAGCGCTGACTCGGCACGCGGGGAAAACACCACCTTCACAAAACCCAGGCCGGCGAAAGTCTTGGTGCGGGGGTGGGAGCCGGGGAGAGAGCCTTCAGTGATGACTGGCTAATGGCGAGTCGGTCAGACCGGCCGAAATGAATGCTGTTAAAAAGAGTCCGAAAAGCTTTTAAGTACGCTCGTTTTTCAAACAGCCGTCGAATGTTGTTGGAATGAATCAAAAAAGTTAAGCGCGGCGTGACGCTGGTATTAATCAGAGTGGAAAAATGGAGCCGAAACGGAAGCGAAATGCAGCGCAACGTACTTATTAATCAAAAGAAAACTGCTAAGTCAATAAGGTTGCTTAACGACCACGCACACACAAACACGAACACATCGAAGATTGATGCTCGGGCCGCGTGACCTGCCCTCATAATGTTTTTCTACCTTTTATATACACTAAAAAAATAGGGCTGATCCGATATTTAGAACCGGAAAAAGCCTTAGGTTTCAGATAAATGCTGAACTAAACTTAGAGCAACATGCTGTAAAGAGAAATACACCGAGGAAGACACAGTTAACAAACATGAGCAACAGGGCTGTGTCCCAAATGGCTCCCTTGTGCACATTAAAATATAGGCTCCTGCACCCAAACAGTGTATAATAAGAGCCGTTCATGATTCAGCAGTTTGTGCAGAACTCCATAATGGACAAACTGCACAATATATTTGTGTAGAAACTTACATTTTATAACTTTCATAGCACCCTCTAGAGGAACAGCCATTTGTGCATCCAGACAAATGTTACTAACAGCTTGGTTGCTGAAGAGAGTGGGAAAAGACCAGACATGAAAAAATGACCTTGTACCACCTCTGCTAATACCAGGAAATGGCAAGCAGTTGATTTGAAACATTCTTGAATGAACACTCCTTGCTTCAGTTTTAATTTATTTGCCTCTAATTAAAGACAGACCGGTTAAACAGCTTGTAAAGACGTTTTTAGTTTGACTTGTACCAAGAAGAATGTAGAATGCACCAAAGTATTTTTATGTTTTAGGAACTTGGTTGTGGATTACATCATTTAACTTTAATTAAGAGCTGATTAAGAATGTGTTAAGCATGAGCAGCAGAGCGGTCAACAGTGTTGCACTGACCAGTGAGGGAAAATATATTTTTTGAGCTGAAGGCATGTTAGGTTGGTGTGTAATGTTACACATGACTGTGAACTGTCTGTCTGTCATACTATGGTTTATAGCCTTGTTCCTTAATAGAAAGTTTTATTCAGGCCTGATGTAGCTTAATGTTTTTATGTAATATATATTGTGTGGGTGTGGGTGTGGGTGTGGGTGTGGGTGTGGGTGGGTGTGTGGGTGTGTGGGTGTGTGGTGGGGTTAGGAGATCGGAACTGACTTGGCAGTAATCAGTGGGCCCTGATGGCTGTCACTCCAGACCATTACTGTCCGGTCTGACCCCGTCTCGAAGGAAGGAGCGGTAGATTTCATCAGGGAGATACAGCCTTCAGAATGGCCTTTCCGTCAAAACGCTGTCTCTTGATGCCTGTCTATCTCCATGCCTGATAACTGATAAGAACGGGTGGCTCACTCCACAACCGCTCCATCTCTCTCTCTCTCTCCCCGTCTCTGGTGCTTTCTCTTTGTCTCTCGCCCCGTCTCTGTGTATCATTAGGACTGTGTTATAAGGCTGTGGGACAGGATGGGAGTAGTGCCAGTGGGAGATAACCCGTCGTTTCCTCCTCAATCTGGTCCAGTGGGTGGAGTGTGTGGCTGGCATGCGAGGCATGTGGCTGAGGGCTGGTTACGTAAACCCCGCTGCCTTTAAACAGATGGGGCTGCCTTCATGTGGCCTTCCAGCCTCAAGCGTGTGCGGTTGTCACAGTATATTAGCAATGTCAAATGTTTTCCTCTTAACCCAAATGTAGTTGATCAGCCCAGGCCTGTTCAGTGTCTGAGGTTTTTGCACTGGAGCTACAAGGCTAATGTAGCTAACAATAATAGAAGCTTGTACTCCACTTGTTAGCATTGCGCTAGCTGCGTGCCTAAATCACACACTGGCCTCAAACTGTCTCACATCGTTTAATAATCTCACTGATTCACTGATTTGGAGTCTGACACTATTTGACTGCGTTTTTCTGTTACAAATGAGGTAGGATTCCGTTTAAGGGTTTTTGCCGAACACTTGAACATTTAAGTATCGACTGATTAGTATTGTATTGTTGTAGATGACACACAACACGAATTAATTTAAAATGATAGTCAGTTTATTACTACTACAGTAAAGACACTTAAGTCCTAGAATTTGCATAGTGTGATTTTAAACTTATTTCGCTTGGTTATTTCTTTCATTCTTTATTTGGCCTCCTTGTGTTTACGACCATTCTTATTGGTTTTTGATTTCTATTTGGGAGGATTTGGCTTGTTACTTGTAAAAATTGCATTGTTTTCAAAAAATTGCTTCTTTTTTTGTGTGTACACATGCATGTGTGTTGAGAGGGTGGGATTTAGGAACCATTATGTTAAAAAGGAATTCTGTAGATTTGTTAAATATTCAATTATTATGAAAAGTAAAGAGTTTTTTTTAACCAGAACTAATTATGCTTTGAAACATACAGCTGATACATTTTCTTTAACTACTGAAGAGATCCATCATATACTCAGAAAAGCCTGTGGCAATGTATCACAACACTATATAGTAAAATATCATATTACCTTTCTCAATTATCATATTGCCCACCCTGTAAGGGTAATGGGGCATTCCCAAGCTTTTAATATAAGTGCTTAGGAAAAACTGCAAACCTGTGCAGGGCAGACAGGCCTCTTCCAGCTCTACAGGTGGAGTCTGGTCTGGTCTGAATGTTGGATCACACTCATTAATTCAGTCGGATCTGTGCAGTGATTTGATGCTGTTTGGAATTCCCCCTTGTGAACTTGTGGAATTTTCTCTTCTATGTTCTTCTCTTTCCTGTCATTTATTCATCCACCTTCTCACCCGTGTTGTGGGCTAGTGTGGTCAATTTATATGACAGATTAAAGTCTCCACCCCCACCGAGCCACGTCTTCCTGTCTGTACGATCCATCATGTAAATGGCATAAAACCAAGACACACACACTGGGTATCACATTGCTGAATGGATTTGACTGCTTTCAGGAGTTCAGATTGGTCAAAACTAAACCTGTTGGTGTGTCTGAGTCGTTATTTTTTTTTTTAGATCATGAAAGAAAAGAGTAGTTCTGTAGGAGTACAGAGCAAAGAAGTGATGACCTGGTAAACAAAACCATCCAGTCAATACATTTAACATCTCTCATTTTTTTTATTCTTAAGACTATTCAGCTCATTTCTATCTATTTTTGCTTATTCCATGTAACTTAATTTTGTTATATAATCAATTTTGCAATTTTACTTGATAAAATGATTTGTAAACGTATCCTGTAATCTTGTAAAAGTGAAAGAATATAATATATTTTATTTAAAACCTCTTGTGAAATCTAATATTGTAAAAATATTAAACTAATTCACTGATTTCTGAGGGGAACCCTCAGGCACCTCGTGGCATTCTGAGAAGCCTGATCGTTTCTGAGAAATAATATATTTTACTGTAGTTTATTATTCAGTATTGTTTTAATACTCATTTTATCTGTGTGGAGTTTTGTTTGGAAAAACTAAGGATAAATTGTTAAAGTGCCCAACAGATTTTTTTTTCTAAGTGGTATCCGGGTAGATTTAGCTAAGCAAGCTCTCCCATTGGTTAGTACTTTAGAGCCAAAAGCCATATTATTAGATTAACCACTATTATGATTAGGAAGTGATGGAATCTGACGGTCATGTTTTGATTGACAATTTGTGAGACCAATGCTAGTAGACATTAGCATTAGCTTAGCTCTAAAAGTCGCAGTTCACAACTGTATGATTTCACTTGCCAAGATGTCCTGATTTATAGAGATGTGTTGGGGATGTGTTGGTGTGTGTGGGTGTATGTGTGCACGTGTGTGTTTCCTGTAGAGCCAGTGGGGTGCGTATGTTACACTCACACTCCAGCTCAACGAGCTAAACGTTCATAGAGAACCTGTGTGTGTTTATGTGCGCGACATGAAGTGTTTGTATTGGGCGGTGTGCGCACACGCTGTCAATCATACACAATCACACACACATGGTTTCCATTAGCGTTGACATCTGGGGTCATCCCTGTGTGGGGATTGTAAATGGAGTCGATAAGGCATGAAATTATTCTCAGTCGAGACTGTTTCCACAGGATCAAAGAACACAATGCTGTCAAGGCCTTCATCCAGCAAGCTAACATGCTCACACACACACACACACACACACACACACACACACACACACACACACATATATACATATATACATATACACACACACACAATAGTGCATTGCCCCTCCCTTCCCAAGATCAGTTGTTTCATGTTTCTAGTCTTTGTCATGTAGCTTCACTGATGTCATGTGAACTCCTATTGTTTTCCACCTTTTCCTCCGTACTGTAGTGTTAGATGTATGTGTTTCCTGTGTTTTGCACATTTTAATCTGGGCTCTCAAGACTAATAAAGTTATTGTTCTTTTCTTTTCATGGTCTTCTCCCGTGATGTCCTACATATGCTCTTCATTTGCTCCTGAAGGTAAGAAATGTGAATATATGCTAATTTTACATGGACACCTTTTAACTAAAGTTAAATCATAATAAAGGAAATTCAAACATGCTGTTTTAATTCAAACGTTGACCTTTGTAATTTAAGATTACCTTCAGTTAAGGTTATCTTCTGATGACTTACATATAGATGATGTTCATCAACATCGCACTGTTACCAAAACAGCCAAATCTCCCATGACAACCACGACGGAGTTTTTATAGTCTTCTCTTGCTTTGAAAGAGTCAATTATCTTTACTTTCAGTCCCTTAGATGGAAAAAATAAGTCGGAAATGTTCTGAAACCTTACAAATAGCACTGGTGGTTCGAGGGAAAGAGTGCCCAAATGTTTTAAACACCTTAGATACATTTTGTTTTGGGTTTTTTTCAGTATATTAAACAAAAAATTATTTTTAACTTCTTACATAGAAAGTCAACAAAACCTAATTTGACTGGGATACCCAGACCTTCACACACAACTGTATACAGTAATTCAGATGAAGGAGGTATTTTGTTGGGTCTACTGTAATGTTAAGTGATTGTGGTGTACATTTTACACTGCTTAATTATATCTGATTTCACTTGGCAGTTCATAACCAGGTCTAATAGGTAGTAGGGTTGGACGATGTCCACTTATTGGCCACGATGCCTAAAGTGAAATATCAGAATGGAGATTTATTTTGGGAATGGAGCCTGGAAGAATGCGTTACTTCTGCTAGAGGTGGCAATAATGTACTTTAAAGCTGTTTGCCAACTGCCCTTAAACAACAAAAGAAGAAGAAGAAGAAAACTGCAGTTACATGTAGATCTACAGTAACAGACGGTGAAGCTGTTGGAGTATGGAAGGGTTGCACAGTATCATTTGTTAATCATTATTGCAGTATTGGTATTTGCAGTACTGGCTGCAGTATGCAAACAAGCTCTATTGATTGTGTGCTTTGAATTACCTGACCAATCCCAGATGTTGACTGTTTGGATGAGTCTGTGCATTCACATGATCCTGTTAATCATTTCTATAAATAATCGTGGCGATTAATAATGGTAAATATTGGATGATAATCTGTAAATTTGATCATTTAAATATTTGAATGGCACTTTCAGTAACCAAAATATGTCACAACTATGAAAACTTGCACTTTTATGGAGAAGCATGTTTGTGTTTATGAAGCCGAATGATAGTTTTGTCTCTGTTGCTGATCTAAATGATGTTCATTTGATCAGTTTCAACTCCAGCTCGGTGCAAAAAAGTCTGACTCCTTCAGATTGCTAGCTGTCAGTTGTTTTGACCGTGAATAAATTATTGCACTGGCTTGCTGCTGTCCAGAGCAACAGAAAACAGTTTTTAGAGGCTATAAACCTTGAAATTCCCCCATTGATTGACGAGTTTGTGTTTGTGTATGTACACCATTTTCTCTGCACACCTCCACTGCTGATTCCTTCAGCATGCTGTGTTGCCAGATCTCCAACTTACTGCGAAAAAAAAAGTAATCTGTGATGGATTAGTAGTAGTAAGCTGTATGTTATACAAAGCAGAATTAAAAGTGACATAAATGTATGCCACAGTACATAAACATGTCTTAGTGCTGTTCTTACATAATATTCAAACAATCTAGAACAATAGAACAGAATATTCACGAATGAAAGTTCATTGCAGCTCTAATCACACTACATTAGGTGTTCAGCAATTTTCTTAAATGAATATTATTGATATATAACCCAGTCATCACAATATCCAGCAGCGTAGTTACTGTGTGATACGTTGCCAGTGCTGGGTGAGCGGGGTGTGAGGTCTGTGGTGAGGTAGGTAGAGGTGGTGCGGTTTGGCGTGTGGCACGTCTTAAGACGGAGGCATACCAGAGTGCTGACACGGCGCAATGAAAAAGACCTGGCCAGACTTGCCTCTCTCGTTTTTGCTCACTCTCTCTCTCTTTGCCTCCTCCCTCTCTCTTTGAGCTGAATCACAGCTGTCATAATGCTGTAAAAATGACATTTTCCCCATTAAAACCCCCTTCAATTTTACAGCTGCATCTCTGAAAACCCCCTCAAACAGCTTGGCAACGGCTCGCAGCTGGTACCCCACCAACCTCCTGCTGCTGATCCAGAACTTCTGCAGCAATGAGTCGACAAAATATACCAGCCCTTTTCACAGCAGCTGTACAGTCCCACAGTTCAGACAGTCTGTTTCCTTTTTTATATACATAGATATACACATACATACATATACACAGACACATATGATATTATAGATGTGTATATATGTGTGTGTTCATATCTTTACTCATACGTGTGTGTGTTTTTTCATTATATCAAATATTAATACATAAAATCCGATTTATTTATTGCTGCTAGAAACCCTGCATGAAGGCCATAGACAAGGTCCTCTGTATTGAGCTATAATATTCTAATTGGTCAATCCAGGAATTCTGACAGATGGCAGCACACAACAGGAAGTATAGGGGGCGATCTCGGTTATAATTACTCACTTTATTACTGGTTATTAATTAGTCAAATAATAGTTTAAGTAGTAGTACTTTATTATGAGACTATTCATCAGCTGCTGCCATATTCAGACCACTCCCTTCAGCTCGGTGCATGTAGCTGGACAGAGGGCTGAAGGGAGTGGGAGGGGGATCTGCCCAACTCTGAGCTTTGAAAAAGGTGTTTATATATAAAATGTTTATAATAATAATAAATTTTATTTATAAGCGCCTTTCACAACTCTCAAGGTCACTTAACAGAAAAAGAAGGAAAAAATATATATGTAAACAAATTTATATACAAAGACAATTTAAAAAAATAAATAAATAAAATAAATAAAAAATACATATTTATACACAAGGATATTATATATGTATGTATGTATGTGTA
>JBBPCY010004980.1:0-16027 GCA_037974405.1 Brachyalestes nurse
CCAATTGTAATCGTGGGGCGTGGCCAATTAGCATATCTTCTAAACATTTACAGCTCAAAAATCCCACATTTAGAGTCGCCATTTGTAAACATTGCCACTCAAAGACTTCACACTTGACTTGGACTTGAGCACAAAGACTTGAGACTTAACTTGGAAAAAATGATTGACACATACAAGGAATTTGATTCCGATAGATGCTCTTGTTGGGGTGTCTCTCAAGCACAACAGTATAAAACAACAATATGTAAAGATAAGTGTGTACATGTGCCTACACCACACCCATATGTCTCTTACAGAGCATGCTGCTGCTCCAATAGGCCAACAGACGCGATTCTGATTCTGATTTAATCACGTCAGTTGAGGCTGTCAGCCATTCTAGGTGTTTTATTTTTATTCACTGTTTTTTTTATTGTACTTCGAAATTTGAAGATTGTTGTCTTGTAACATTAAAATACAATGTGTTTAATTTTTGTAAATGTTCAAAATGTAAAATTTTACAAGCAACACACTAGCCTAATTTTTATACATAGCATAAAAGTAAAACAATATATGCAGTGTTATCTTCATTTTAGATGTCAAAAAAGATTTGCGGCTCCCTGTGTTTTCTCTTTTGTGGAAACCGTGTCCAAATGGCTCTTTGAGTGTTAAAGGTTGCTGACCCCTGATCTAGATTATATACAATGATTAAGGATGTAGTAGGCAATTGATGTGACATGCTTAAAGACCAAAGTCTTGACTGAAAAAGATTGCAACATAACACACTTGACAATGGAGTAATGATTTGCTGGTCAGGCGGATGCACTTGCATCGCCCAAAGCTCAGTGATGTCAAGCGCAACTGCAGACAAATCTTTCTCAACAGCATCTTTTATGATATTTTGCCTTAGTGAATGTGTCTACAACCTAAAAACAGCTTATTTTATTATTTATTGCTTTTACTACCATACAATGTTTGTTTTGCGCGCCCCCCAGTGGCAGTTCACGTGTATCACACTTTTCATTTACATATTGCGGCCTTCTGCTATATCAGTCTTGTAAAGGTCACCATAACAATTAACAAGGGATATTTTCTGCAGCTGAAACCTGAATGTCGTACACAGATAGAACTCAGCAGCCCCAGGCTGGCATACAAAGTGGAAGGAGCTTTACTGTACAAATGTGAGTTGCCATTCTTCTTTAATTTTGGCTATTCAGGTATTCATAACAAGGTACCGTATGTTGTCATTTCCGTTTAGGGCAAAACAGTTTAGGTTTTAGTTTCTGAGATGAGATGATACAGGTCCAGAAAACTCCAGGCATTAGAGAATGAAGTACATAATGAACAAACATTGCCTGAAGCAAGGCACATGACAAAATTGCTTCCCACCTCTTTCTATGAATTATGAATAGGGGGTGGTTCTAATATAGAATCCAGTGCAAGCCCATTTCCATTTTTTCCAATTGTGTTTTTGCCAAAACATGTCATCAGTGTAAGACTGACCAGAGTTTCCTTGTCTTCATTGGAGAAGGTGTGGAGTGACTGCTGTGTGATTCTGTTTCTCAGTTGCTGGCCGAATTCAGATAGAGAGGCTGGAATGCTGATTTTTTCGGGGACTGATGACTCAGCTCTCTCCTCCAGAACCCTGTCTAGAAAACATGAGCAGCAAAAAATACAATTCATCAGAAAAAGCTGCTTCCTATTAATATATAAACATTCACTACAAGTCTTTACGTAAACCAATATTGTGTGACAGAAAACTGATGTGACAAGTTCAACACATATTTAATCTCCACGTTCTACATTGCAACTTTTACAACATGGTCAAAAGTATGTGGACACACAAGCAACATACCCTTATTTGTTAATGGAGTAATACTGAGATGGAGATATTTGGGAAACTAACATACCGGAATGGTTGGCATCCTACAACAAATGAAAGAGTACTTGAGGAAGACCGGAGTTTTAACTGCCAATGTTTTGTTGCATTGCAAAAGCTATGAAAGCACCTTTGCCTGTGCTACATAATGCGATAAGTGAATGATCTACAAAGACGACTTTGTCATGCCATTGGAAAGACGTTCTATTTTATAGAGTAAGTTGAACACTGATGTAAACAATGTAATGTGACAGGAAAACATAATTTTTGTGGATAAAAGCTAAAAACTGTTCAACAAAAAACAGGTTAATCCTGTTTAAATGTTGTAATGTTAAATTTTACTGGCCTTTTTGAACTGAATGTAGAAGCTGGTTTCATTAGCATTTATCTTGGCTGCCTTTCATGGTATGCAAGGGATTCCTTCTGACAGGAAGAGACTTCGATGACATGGCCATCTACAAGTGCAGCCCAGCTTTTGGAATGAAGCTTTTTTCCCCTCTAATACACTGCATGGCTGTATGCTTGATTCAGACCAACAGTCAGTATTTGTAGTTTGTGTTGGAAGCAGGAAAAAAGATCTGAGTGACTCTGACAGGGTCAAGGGCCATCTCTTACCTGGGAAAAATATAAATGAGATAATGTGCCCTGTCACACTACAAAACTTGTTCAGGAATGGTTTGAGGAACATGACAAAAAGTTCAAGGTGTGGACTTGGCCTCCAAGCTCAATTCAATCGAGCATTTGTGGGATATACTGCACAAAACAGTTTGATTCAAGGGAGCAATGTCAGTCCCAAATTAGTGGGCAGTTATTTTCAATCATGTCAAAACAAGACCAGGCTCTTTTCACTTTCAGATGGAAAAATATCAAATGTTTCAAAACCGTAACTGAAATCACTGGTAAAATCTGACAAAAATCACAATCTGCAACAATAACTTAAAAAAAGTTTTTTCAGGCTGTTTTAGCTAGAGAGTGTGGCCTTTTAAGATTTCATCAGTATGCTGATTCGCTCTTTTTACTAAAGGGCAGAACATTCCCCCTAAACAGGGGGTTTTGAATGTACCATTAACTTTTCGACCAGTAATCTCTAGGTAACATGCGAGAACTAAAAACTAACATAGTTCCCTTAAAATGTTGAATGTATTGAACTCTGAATAGTTAACAGAATGATAATCTATTTTACATTCTATTTTTTCATCTATTTCATAATATATTTTACATTCTGTAAAAAAAAAGTTAAAACATCAAATAATGTTTTACTTCCATTGAAGGACTGAAAGTAGATGAAAAAAATGAAGCAAAAAAAACACGAACCTCTTTTTTGCACATTATTCGTTTCTGCAGGAGAGAAAAGTGAAAGGGCCCCTAGAATGTTCTGAAAATACTTCTGAGTCTCTTGCTCATGGGTCACAGTCTGGGTCATAGTGAGTGTTATATCCTTGCGCTCAGCTCTCAGCCTTCGACTCGTGTTTCTGGAAGATCTGTGTTTATTCATCACTCTTCCTCACATGCCCTGGCGCTGTGGAAATGAATGAAAAGAAAAAAAAGTATCATTCTGTAGCACTGAAGGTTAAACAAAAAACTTAAGTTCCTTAAACAGGGTGTTCTTTAGTTAAGGCCTTGTGATACACTATATGGACAAATGTACTGGGACACACCACTTAATTATCGAATTCAGGAGCCCCCTTACTTCCAATGAAGGGCAGGTTTAATGCTTGAGCTTTTTAACTTAACCTAAGGTAAAATTAAGATATTAAATGTTATTTTTGAATAAAAGAAAGTCTATCAGGTATGCACTCGCGTTTACATATTACTTTTCGCACCTTTCCCAGCTTCCTTATAGCAACCGGGCCAGACAGAGATAAATACAACAACACAAAAGCAAAGTCACAAGCATGTCGTACTTTATAGTCTAGCTGCTTAGGAGCTTGTTCCTGACATTATGAGGAAATTTTCCTGTAGAAACACTGCTGATAGTCTCCAGTTGTGTCTTAGCAGTTTTACTGAAGGACGTCATTTGCTTTGCTGCAGTCTACAGTCACTCAGAAGCAAAGAACATATCTAAATAACTAACGTTACAACCTAAAGCCTGTTTGTAAATATATTTTTCCTACATAGTTTTCACTCCTGCACTTTCCAAGTAAGTTAAGTTGAGACGCGACGGTTAAAACTAAAAACCGCACGCGTTATTTCTTCCTGCACCGTCCGAGCAGGGCCCGTTTCCATGGAAACAACTGCACACTCAAATCACTCACACACTTGGGCTGTTCATACTCCAAACCCAGTCAAACTTAGTGTAAGCAGCCAGACTATTGGTCATTTCAGTAGTTGCTAACACACATTGTTTGAATTACTCTTTTTTATTTTATTTATTTGACTAAACCATTGAGCTCAGCTGTCCATCATTTAGCCAATCAGCGTGTTTCAGTTCGTGAGCCACTGAACCGCCGAGCTCTGAGGTTTTGTCATTTAAAAAAATATATTTGAAAAGTTTTAACGACAGTCTTTACCTCGTGTTCTGCCACGAACCGGGTTTCAAAAAACACTTTCGTCAGAGCCGTCCCTCTCAGAAGTTTGTTCCCTGCTGCAGACATTGAGCATGAGTTTCTCAAAGCCATTATGGCTGCTACTGACAAAGTAGGAGTGAATCAGACGACTGACCTCAGCTCAGATTCCTCCGTGTTTATGATTGCCATGGTCACAAAAAGCAGGGGGAGTGTTCAATAGTTCAGTAGTTTGTTAAAGCTGAGTAATCATCACACACCTGGACATGGTAAAGATGGAAGACTTGCAACGCACACCTCACTGTCCCTTATTCCACATTCCTCTTACATGTATATAATTTTAACGATGTTGTTTAATGTGGTTTTATGTTCCAAAAATTCATTTTTACATGACCACTTTCCTCTCTTTATTGCTTATATTTCAGAAGGCTGTTTTCATTTCTGTGTCTTTAAGAGTGATCTGATATGTAAATGACTTCTGTTGTGAACGGCTCTCCTATGTTGTGCCAAGTTCAAATAGCAGTCCTCAACAGGAGGATGGATGTAATTTGGCTGAATTTTGTGACATCACAAAAACTTAGTGAAATCAAAGCTTAAATTGACTGCTTGGACAGGGGTGTTTTGTATGTTTGCACCAAATTAAACACACTTATTTAAAATGTTATAATTTTGCCATGCCAAGGGCTGTTCAAGCTAAAGTCCTTAGTCTGAACTATTAATGTGACTATTCTGCGTTCTGCTCTGACCACAGAACGTCAGAAGCCAGCTGTTCCATCAGAGAAGCCTGACAACATCTGTGAGGTACTGAAAATGACTTTGCACATCTTTCAGCAATTTATTCAGATCTGTCCTTTATGTCATACAACAGTCACATTTTCTTATTCAGGAGGTTGTCAACCTCAAGCCAGCTGTGGTATGGACCCCTGGCCCCATTCAAGATAAAATGCAGTGCTCTAAGAACTTGAATGGTCACCGTTCCTTAGAAAACACACCTGAATCTTCACTCTCTCGAGCCTTTCTATTCAGTAAAATTACTCCAGTGTTCCTAAAGTCATTATTTTTTTTGTTCAGGCCCAACAGGAGTTTGTGAGTCCGCCAAGCACCAGCAGGGTGTGTGTTTACACCATCATAGAGTGCTGTTCTGAGGGCAATGTGGTTCTTAACTCTATCTGTTTTAACCGTGGGCATCTCACTTCAATACACTGTCAGCATATTTGACTGTTATCTCCAAGGAACATTACTGTTCATGAAGCTGCAGCACATATATGATGGCCTGGAGAGTGAGGATTGGTGTGTGCTCCAGCTGAAATCTATTAGTAATTAGAAAGCAATCCTGCCACTTAGTGCAAATTAATATCGCTTGGTTCAGTTCCAGTGTGCACTGTTCTGGAAGTGGAAAGAACATCATCATGCAGGAGACTCATGCACTGAGCAGCTCCTTCAGTGGCAGACTGCGACACCCATGATATGGGATGAAGAGATTCCGCAGGTCTTTCCTTCCAACTGCTGTCAGATTCCACAACAAAGACCTTGCAGAGGACCACACACGCACAAACACACACATGCATTACACCACGGTAGTTATGTGCAATATTATGAACCGAATCGTGGGTCAAAAGTCGTGATACAAACCGAATCGTGTGTTTGGTGTGTCATTACTGCCCTAAAATGTATGTACATTTTTTTTTTTTTTTTTAGCACAAAGTCCATATTCTATATCCCAGGATTGTATAGGGTACCTTTTATACTGCACTGTTAGTGTAATATTTTATTTTGTATTCTATTTTATTGTTGTTTCTTAATTCTTAACTTTGCACTGTCCACTTTCTGCCATAGCAAAACAAATTTCCAACTTGTGGGACTAATAAAGGTTTATCTTATCCTTATCTTTTTTATTTCACCATAAACTGGCATCAACCAGGCGCTCCCCGCAAGATTTCAGACAGAGGAGTGAAAAGATTTATCGGAAGAGTTGTCCGAGAGCCAATGACCACTTGTGGAGAGCTTCAGAAAGACCTGAAAATAGCAGGAATAAAAGTAAACAGCAGTGCTGTTGGGTGTAGCGTTCATTGGTCCCCTGGGTAGTGATGTGGGCCTGGTGCCAGAGCCACCGGCACCTGCGGACCAACTGTTGGGCCAACGGTACATTAACCTCCGGTTCTTGATGATCGAACATCGGAGGCTGGAAACTGTGGCATACCTCAAACGGACTGAGCCCGGTGGCCGAGGAGGTGAGCAGGTTGTGAGCCCAAATGAGGCAGCTTAGCCCTAAAGTGGTAGCCGGCCCAGGAGCACAGACGAAGCATCTCAGGAAGCTCTGTCTGACCGTTGAGGCTGACCGTGACTCGATCAGACTGCAGAAGGCCTTCCAGAATCTGGCGGTGAACTGGGGCCCTCTGTCCAAGACAATATCCTTGGGGAACCCATGCAAGCGGACTACGTACTCTAATACTAATTAGACGATGGTGTCTTTGGCGTCCAACTCCAGTAGGTCGGTGATGAAGTCCATCACAACGTGTGACCAGGAACGATGAGGAACTGGGAGAGATCAGAGTTCACACACTGCACATGCCTGGACGAACCCTTTCACATCTTCGGCCATACTGGGCCACCAGAGCGGGTTCACTCCAGCTGGTCTCCACCACCAGGGTGCAGAATACGTTGGGGTAGCAGCTCACCGAAAGGTCTGCCTCCCGCATATGGTAATGACGGGAGTGAGTCTCCACCTTGCTGTCTGGGTGTTGGAAGGTGGCCCTGAGCTGGCAGGTGAATTCAGGGTAGAAGTGGGCTGAATCCTGGTCTGACCCCAGGACTGCCTGCCCAGTGAGAAGTGATACGAGAGGTGCGATCTGGGCTCTGTTGCTGGTGTAGCAGCTTGACTGAAACTCAAAGACAAGACTGATGATAATCAGGAACACATGACACTTCACATCTGTTCCGTTCCATTTATCAGGTAGGGATATCTTGGGTTCAGTAGCTGAAGGTGAGGTAAGGGAAGATCACTGCTGCCCGTGGAGTCCCAGACTCGGGAGCTAGCTGTTGATGAGCCTGATTAGGAGTAGTGAGCTGTTGCTGGAGTCTCTAAGGACTTGTGGATATCCTGCTGCAGCACCAAGACTTCCTGTCTTAGAATCGCAATCTCATCCGCCTGCCGAGTCGCAGTCTCACACAGAACAGAGGTCCGCTGGGTTCACATTTGTAGACTTATTCATTCTGTCACGTACCTGGCCGAACTGTTAGCCCAGTGTAGCGTAGCAGATGAACCCAAACGGGAGAGTTGGTAGACCATGCTCTTTATTATGAGAACTTTCTCAGCAGAGAGTAGAGATTCCCACTGGAAATCCACGTTCTCACTCACACACACACACACACACACACACATATTCATTCATTCATTACAAGCTCTCTGACTTATTAATCTAAAGTAATCACACACTTTTTTGCTGTAAAAGTATTTACAATTTGTAATGAATTTTGGCATATGAGTGAATGAATAATCAACACTATAGAGTTTCAGTGTCTCTTTTATTTAGTAACTGTTCTTGCACTGTTCATGTCACCGCATTCAAAAATATGTCCTAATATGCTGAGGGAAAAAATAAAAATGCTTCAGCAAGAACAACGACAGAGCTAAGTCCATCTATAAGGTGCAGTTTAAGACAATGTATATACAAGGCCGAGTGTTCTCATGAATCATGCTGCCTTGTCACAGAAATGCTACCTTGAAGCTAATACAGATTATGTCGGAGTCTATGAGTTCTTCCCATCCTTGTATTTCTTCTCAGCAGAAGCATCTTTCTTACGTGGGACCTCATTTTTAATCATGATGTCCAGTGAGCTCTCTGGTTTAATGGAAATTAAACTTCTACCCAGCCGTTTGTTGAATTTTAGTGGCTGGGGCTTTGTAAATCCAACCTTATTCCTCATTAGAGCTCCAGCTCATTCAAAAGGCTGTTCTAACCAAAGAGAGCACATCACGCCAGTTCTCAGTGCTTACTTTGGCTCCCAGCTCAGTACAGAATTGATTTCAAAGCATTAATCATTGTGTACAAGTCACTCAGTGGTTTGGACCCTAAATACATCTCTGATATGTTTGATGTATATAATCCTGGTAGGTCTTTTAGATTTGCAGGAGCTGGCCAGATAGTGGTGAAAAGATCTGAAACTAAACCTGCAGAAATGACGTTTAGTCACTATGCAGCTCGCTGCTGGAACAAACTGCCCAGTATCAGATCTTCACAGCTTTAAATAACCTGCTAAAACGGCACTATTCTCCTCTGCCTTCTTTTAAATATCTGCACTTTTATTGCACTTTTAATTTTCTTTTATCAATTTCCTATGTATTCTTTATTTCTTATATTTTTGGTATGATTTAAATAAAAATGAACAAATCAAAAAATTACACCACATCTGTCAAAGAAGAATGAGAACAGTCTAGAGCACTTTGAGCAAACAGTAGCACACCACGCATCCCCATTTGAAAAAGAATCTGAGGACCTATTTAAGACAAAAAGAGGGACGGGGCACAGATTGTGCACAGATGTGTACAATATTTCCAAAAGCAGTCAGACAGCTCTTCCATTTTTTTTAATTCGTTGCACCCACTGTTGACACTCGGCTTGCCTAACCCCAATTGAAAGTGACCCCTGACCTATCAGTACATGACCTCATTGATGCTTTTTTGGCTGAATTAAATCAAATCCTTACAGCAATGTTCCAATATTATTGTAAAAAAAGAAGAATCTATAACTGCGTCAAAAAGGAAAGACAACTTCCCTCAAAACTGAGGAAAACAAAAACAACACTGACACTTAAAAAGACAGTCAGTGGTTTGTGACTGTCGCTACATATGACACGGTGAGTTCAGCTTTAGCTAATAACGTTTACCTTGAGAAAACAGACGAACAGTTTATGTGGATTATGCTGGATTATGAATTTACAGGGAGATGGTGGTGGAGGCCAGTCAGTCCAGCACAGTCAAAGCACTAGTGGACTGACAAATGGTAAAAAAATGACATGAGGAGGAGGACCTCATTGAAATGGAACAGTAATAAATACACTTCAGTTAGATCACCTTGACCCAAAGTTGGTGAGAGGAATCCCTCCAAACACTTTCACACGTATAGCCAGAGAAACACATGGCATGACTTTTCACTCAGCTAGGACAAACATTTTATTTATGCATTAAAAGCAATCATATTTGTTATTTTGATTACATTTTTTACTTTATTTTATTTGGCAGCCATCACAAGTTTGAAAGTACCACATAGTCTGCCACACTAAAGTAGTACACCTTAGTTCAACAGAGGAAAACAGACCAAAATAACTAAAGCACAATGGTATACTGTTTAAGACGGGGGCAGTCCTATCATGCATCAACAAGCGCAGCCACTGCAAAAAGTGATAAAAGGATGTGTGCAGGGAAAAGTGAGAAGGAATAAGAGATGGGAGCAGTAGTCGAGAACAGTTTTATCTACATATACACTGACATTTAAATAAACGTACTTAATCTCACCTCATATTTAAATGTTTACATCTTATGTCCCAGCATAACCATTAACTAGTGCAGACTTTGTCAATCCACTGCTCAACATGCAAACAGAGAAAGGAAAGTGTATTAATGTCCATACACTGAACTCAAGTAACCATAACGGTCCTGTGATCCAAAAAAATACCTTACATAATGAAAGCTGCCTTGTTGTTTGGAATCACTGTTTATTTAAAAAAATGTTTTTAAATAATTAGCATCCACAAGTGGTGATTAAATCTTGAAATAGTCAATAATCTTGACAAAAATAAATTCCTTTAAAATCATGCTTTAGAGAACAATATTTTTATTTGGAAATTAAGAGAAATATTGTCAACAGTTCTTAAAAACTAAGGCAAAGCTGTTCAGTTCAATACAGTTCAATACCTATTAAAAGATAAAACCTGAGAAACTGAACAATTTGGCAGTGGTCTCTTTATTTTTTTCCAGAGCTGTATGTGTCTGGATTTTGAAACCTTATTTATTACTGTATAGAAATGAACACCAACATTTGAATGGTAGTGTACACTACCTGCTATCTTACCTAATAAATATATTGTACAAAGATTCTTCATGAAAATTATTCAGAGCAAATAAAAACAAGGAAAAGTGGCTCGAAAGTGGTGTATAAAAATGGTGTGTGACTAAAATTATGGAAAAGGAACAATGAAGGATGGTCAGTTGGCCTGGAATATCTGCAGATCCAATATGATGTGATGCAGGACACAGTCCCACACAGCAGGGAGCAGAGACCCAGGAGCTGCATTAACATGCTCCTCTCTAGCAAAGAGATCCTCCAAGAGGAGCAAAGCCTGAGTGACAGAGACAGCGAGAGTATTTCCTAGGATTCTTCTGCCTGCTGATAAGAGTGACCGAGAAGATCATGGCCACCAAGTGACTAAGAAACTCTCCTGGACTTTGGAAGAGGAAGTGAGAAAACTTTGTAATTAAAAAAAGTGAAACTCCAAAGTAGCAGAGGTGGAATCTGAAACCTACAGAGAACATTCTACTGAACATAGCTATAAAATTGGAGAGCTGATCCTACACCAGTATTCTGAGATGATTCATACTGTGTCGGCCGGTAACACACAACCATGTCATTAGTGAAACATCAGTGTCTTGGCTGTAAGTTTGAGTGTAAAAGCCAAGATATTGTGAACTCACCCCAGTCTGTGCCAGATGTACCAGATCTCTGCATAAATGATTGAAAGAAATACTGATTTCCATCAGTGAATGCCATTAATCACTGGCATTCTAAACCAAGATAACATACTGCAAGAGAAATCCAAGTTTTCTTTCTAATTCAGAACATATTTTACATTAGACCATTCATATCTATTAAGCATAGCCTACTACATACACCTAAACAGTAAATAAGTTGGACTGTGCATTTTATATCAATTTTTCCCCCAATTTGCTTAAAATAATTCTTTATGTCTTTTTTTCCTAATAAAGCCCATGTTATTGTGTATAGTTTTTGCGTTAACTACCCTAATACTGTTTCAGAGGGGGGCTGTTGACAAAAAGAATTTGATAAAGGTCAATGTTTCCTTTTCTGACTGTGTATCAAAAAACATCCTGCTTAATGTCTTCCACTGACACTCCTGCATTGCTCTCAAAATGATAAATGAGAAAAATGCATTAAAGGAGTCAATGAGAAGTGAAAAAAATGAGCTTACAGCAACAGGGTGGGGATGTAAGAAATCCTTGGTTACTGGGGCAACAAAAACATACACAATACAAGGACCCTCATATGTTGGGAAAATAATTTATTAATTAAGGGGTTAATTAGACCAGAGCTGTTCAACGCAAAGGTAAACGGACATAGAACTTACTATATGGCAGGTACCTGCCCAGTCTCAGCAGGAGAAGTGTATTGGAGACTGTAAATAAAAACATGGACTGTTTACAGTATTCTATATAAAGTCTTTCAATTCTAACTAACCATAATAGATGTGTTTAGTTGTATCTCAGTAGCACCCTAGCCAGCTGAGGACTGGCCTGGGAGACTGAAGGTGTGCAGGTGGAGATTGTAAAGGAGGTGCAGTTGGAGTCTGAGCAGATGATGTTGGTGGGGCCTCACGAAGAGGTGTAGATGGAGCTCCAGAAAGAAGGAACCAGTAGAAAAGCTATTGGTGAAGACCAGGGATCCTGCATTAGAGAGCAACACAGACCTTAGTGCTTCAGTCATGACATGTCCAAGTGAAACTTCAAGAGATCTAGACTTTCTGAATACCTCTGTGAAGATCCTAGACTCTGGGGTTAGGGGGCCAGGTCAAAGAAACACAATGAAGTCAATGTTGCATTGTATGTTGGATGTAAGGAAGGGCGATGTGGCCAAAAATATTATCATGATAAAAATTCATATCAGTCGATACAATTCACGATAAATTTCAATCCTCACTTCTTTCAAAGGTAAAGGCTGATTTATAGATTGTTGTAAAAATTAAAACATTGAATTAGTGCAGTGCTTGTAGTTTTGGCTTCAACTTCACTCCATGTTGGACAATATTAAAAACCATATTAAATCGTATTCAATAAATAATAATAGTAGTAATAATATTATGTAGTACAATAAACTCAGCACACCCTCCTCTAACTTTACAGCGAATCCAGCAGGCTGTGTACTAGATCTTCTCTATCGCTTCAAAAAGATATCAAAAGATTATTTTAGGTAATAGTAAAAGTGTAGTATGTGTATGTAATGTAATACACTAATAAATTCATATATAGTATCAAGTGATATATATTATTCCAAATCATCTTACTTGAACTAGACTCTGATGCTACAGAGCTCCTATTTTGAAACACGGTGAAGAAAAAAAGGCATTCCAAACAGAACCAACAGCAAATTATGTACAAGGACAGACATAGATGATACGTAGAGAAAGTTAACTGTATTTTTATGAAATTAATATTGTTCTCTTAAAAATACATGGGAGTAACACAAGTGACACTTTTTATTAAAATAGTAATTTACTACACTTTATTACAGAATGAGGTAATTACATTACTGTAACATACTGCTTTGTTTCACATAACCCCCCCCAACACTAGCAGCAACTGAACTCTCATAACCGTTATGGTGGTCTGATGGACAAATCTGTGTTCAGTGTTAGGGGAATACTCCCTGTCTGAATTAATTATGTCAGTTGTAAGGTTTGGAAGAGGAGGAATAATGGTCTGAGGCTGTTGGTTTGAGCCTTGCAGTTCCAGTGGAGGGAAACCATAATGCTACAACATACAATGATATTCTAGGGAATTCTGTGTCTTTGGGAATTTGTACTCATTCAGTTAAAAGAGCATTTGTGAGATCAGGCACTCTTTAGACAAATGAAAGAAAATAAAACATTTGTCGACAGGAGCTCGGCGAGAGATAAAACAAAACAAAACATTTGTTGAAGGTGAGAAGAAGCAAGCTGAACATCTTGTCATGTTCATTTCCGGCGTTTCATGTTTCTAACGGTTCCAAAGATTTTTCCAGAGAGCCCCGACATTTTGCTTTGAAGTGTCAATCATGCTGTTTTTCAAACCCCTTTTTTGTATGCACTAACATTACTCATCACTGGAAGTAAGGTTCCTAGCCTAAACAGCCCCAGATCATTATTCATCCAACACCAAACTATATTGTTGGCACTATGCAGTAGGTAGCATTCTCCTGGTATCCCAAACCTAGACTTGTATGTCAGACTGCCAGATCATGAT
The DNA here is from genome assembly GCA_037974405.1 of Brachyalestes nurse. Lineage (NCBI taxonomy): Eukaryota > Metazoa > Chordata > Actinopteri > Characiformes > Alestidae > Brachyalestes > Brachyalestes nurse. Next base: position 13,592 of record JBBPCY010004980.1, read on the forward strand.
AATGTATGGTGATTTATGTGCTAAATGCTACAGCACTTTGGGGACCTGCTCTGTCATTTTGCGAGGCTTCTTGACCGAGCTGTTGTTGGTCCTAGACATTTTCATTTTTTAATAACAGCATTATAGTTAACAAGGGCAGATCTAGCAGGGTGGCATCAGGGCAGAAATTTTATGAATTTACTTGTAACTTACACTCTTGTAGAGCAATGGCTGCAGCTGAAACACCTGAAGTCATTAACTAGTAGGGTCCACACACATTTGAACATACAGTGTACTTGCAAACGAGAAGGTAGTGTAAAAAGAAAAAGAAACACAGGCCTTTAATAGGTTTCTTGAGAAGTATACAGTGTAAGGTAACAATTGTAAATCATATTTGTATATCTGTATATCATATTGCATGGCTGTTAAGCAGTATAAGATTTCCATAACATTATATCATATTTGAGATTATATTTGTCCATTTACATCAGTTTATAAAATAAGGAACAACTCTCAAACCACCAGACCACCAGGTACTAATGTACTTCTTCGGCATAAATGGCTTTTCAAAGGTATGTTCTGCAACAGGTGTCGAGAAAGGGAAAAACTCTCAGAAGGACACTGAAGTCGCCACTAGGCTGAGCATTAGAGACCCGTGGAGCACTAAAACTCTTCATCTTTCTGAACAGAGACCACCGGGCAGACCTGTGAACATCTGACCAGGTCAGCACGGACAGCTGTCTAAATTCTCTCTCTCTCTCTCTCTCTCACACACACACACACACACACCTCATTAAAACACGACCATTTCCTCTTCACTATGCATTGTTTTTCGGTGTAGTATATTTTAAACCGTGACCAGTCCCGGCTGTGTGATAGCTCCTCTCTCAGAGCAGACTGTTGGGGCGGTTTGTGTATGAAAATGAGCCGTTTCCGTCTGGTGTGTCGGTCGTCCGGAAGGGTGGTACCTGTGGAAGTTCTGCAAACAGTCTGCAGCTCTCAGTCTCTCTCCAACAGGATTTCTCTATAAACTCGCAGTTTCAGCGTCGTGAGGCCGTGAGACTCGAAATTTCATGACTAGCCGCACTTTTTTGGTGTGTTTGGACTTTTTTTGGCTTCGTAGGAGGAGTTTAGCGGCGCACCTGGCTGAACGAGCCCTCCGCCAGGCAGTGTGTGTGTGAGCTGTGTGTGTATGTTCGGTGTGTGTCAGAGACAGCTTCTCTGCTCCACTCGGTCTAAGGAGTTTCAGCTTCCTCTTCTTTGCAGGTAAGCTGGGATCACCTGAATCTTGTCCCTTATGTCGGTTAGTCGAATTTAAACACGGAGACACGGCATGAGGGTGTGTTCGTTTGCTTGTATGTTTATTTGTTTTTGCATTCATTTGTTTGTTTTTCATACCGTCCTCGCGCTCACTGTTTATTGTTAAAGACAAATTTGAAGTCGCTCCTCGCCTGTTTTTTAAAAGGGCTGAACTAAAGCAGTGGCCGCTGGCTCATTACAGGATCTGAAGAAATGGGAAGTGGAAGAGATGAGGTCGTTTCGCTCTAAGCACTACTACATCTCTGATGTGTGCTCAGATCTGACCCAGAAATCTTCTGCGTTTTGTACGTTTCAAGACAGACCTACCTGAACTACAGATCATTTAGTTCCACTATGATGAACAACATAAACTCACCGCTGTCAGGACAGTAGACCAGGTGTTGGCGTGTTTTCGAGTTACAGGCCTATAGCCCGCATTTGTGTGCTGTTTATCAGAGGGTTTAGATGCCAAAACAGTCACAGTTCATTTTTACATGAACGTTTTGCCACCTCTCTTTATTTCTTTGAATTAAACAGTCTACAAAGTGCTTTTTTTACTGATATGTAATTGAGCTCTGGTGTGTTTGGCTGTGGGTCACTCAAAATCCATTTTCAACCACAACTTGTTTTAAGTCATGCAGATCCAGTTGGGCTTGTTGTTTTTGCTCTAAATGAGTTGATCCAGTTCAGTTTGGTGTTTATGCACTAAATGAGTTGATCCAGTTGGGGTTTCGTGTTTATGCCCTAAATGAGTTGATCCACTTGATGCCTGGTGTTGGTAAATGGGTTGTTTTTCATATTGGCAGCTATTGTAGACCTGAATATGAGCATTTTTATTTGAGCGTTTAATCACACAGCTTAGCAACACATTTTATCCTCATACTATTTCTGCCTTTGCTTCTTTGTACCATGTTGGTTCAATGGAGTACAGTTGTGGTTTCAAACTAGAGTATGGATACCAGTGATGGGGAAGAGAAATAACGTTTTAGTATTATTAGCAAAATGCATAATGACTGATCACTTCAAGCCTTTTTTCTTAATGTTTCATTAAATATTACAACTGACTTAATGTTTACCAGAGATGACCACTTTATTATTATTATTATTATTATTATTATTATTATTATTATTATTATTATTATTATTAACGATAATGAT
>JBBPCY010005018.1:0-16025 GCA_037974405.1 Brachyalestes nurse
CACACACACACACACACACACACACACACACACACACACACACACACACACACACACACACACACACACACAGAGATTAGAGTAATGTGTTTTGATAGTAGGAGTAGCGTCTCAGAGGTTCTAATGAGGGTTCTGTGGAGCAGTGGTTTCCACCAAGGTTCCCATAATGTTTTTAGGGAAGTTTGGGAGCACGTGTGTGTGAGATGTATGTGAGTGTATGTATGTGTGCAGGTATGAGAGAGAAAATGTGTGCGAATGTGTGTGAACACGTATGTGAATGCGTGAGTGTAAGTATGTGTGTATGTGTGTGTGTGCGTAAGTGTGTGTCAATATAAATGTGAGTTAGAATGAGTGTGTGTGTGTGTGTGTGTGGGAGAGAGAGAGAGCGCAAGAGTGTGTGTGTGTTTTCAAGAGAGAGAGAATTTCTCCCATATTCTCCTTATGTTTAACTCCGGGATTTCACCGCCCAGGCTGGGGTGACGGGCATGGATGCCAAGGAGACACTTACATTGTTTCAACTGTGATTTAAGATTTTCCACACACTGCAACACACAAATATTCAGTCCTGTACCTACACACACACACACATCCCGCAGAGGAAACTCCCCATACATATCGGCAGCCACACATACAACAGTGTGGCAAACACTGTTAATACAGTTAATATATGCAAACTAAGCAGGAAGACTCATACACATACATCTTCCTATTCATGCAATTATAGTTTAGCCACACCTATTCAGCCAGCAGCATGTTAGCCCCACCCATTCAGCATGAAGCATTTTAGCTCCTCCCATTCATCTCACAGCAGTTTAGCCCTGCCCATTCAGTCTATAGGAATTTAGTATAGAACAGAGCTCATTTGCATATATCAGTGCCTAAATATTGCAGTGTAGAAGGGAATTAAGACTGATTTTGGTTCATAAAACCACATAAATGTCAAAATTGTACCCAGAGGGGCGTTATGAAATAAGACACTCTGCTGGAATAATTTCGGTTCATCTTGACCGCCAGGCTGGAAAGAAATGTAATTTCCAATATCCAGCTGAACGGGTAGAAATTCCCAAAGGCCTTCGCCATCACCATGACGATCTGGTCCGACAGACTCTGAGAACAGATCCGAGATCAATTTCTGAATCCTGACCATGAAAACCCAGAGGCTTCTACATTTCCTTTAGTGTTTTACAGTTTACAGAATCATATGAACATTATGGGGCATTATAGAGTGGTAAAGAGCATGATCTATGATGTACTATAACACTCTATATAGTCGATGGTGTCGTATAATGCTCTATAACATTCAATAAAACCTTATATTATCCTTTAATGCTCTATAACATCCAATAACCCCTTATAAAATCCTATAATACTCTACAATAGTCAACTATATTCAATGCTGATTACTACATCCTTTTCTGACTTCTGATCTATTCTCTTACAGTTTTGTCTTTATGTTCCTGCTTCAGCACAGCTTGTTTCCATGTTTATATTTACATGCTTATATATCTATATATTTGGGGCGGAGCTACATCTCCTTCACATGGGGTTTCGTTCACCTAGTAAACACCCTAATTAAACAGGGCAGGAGCATTAGTGTAATACCCAGACAAAAATCACACCCCACACCATACACGCGTGCGAGCGCACACACACACACACACACACACGCACCACAGCAGTGCAGTGGGAGCCAAGTGAAGAAACTTATCTCTGAGCTCCAGTCTGACGCACACTCACTCTCTCTCTCACACACACGCATGCACAATGCACAGAGGACACACAGTGCCCCCTACAGGCGGCTGTGAGTAATGAGAGTAGAGATAATTGACACCAGCATCTCTGTGACTGAAACTGACAGCAGGAAAAACAGCACAGAGTTAACAAACAAACACAAACAAACAAACAAACAAAAAGAAAATAAGAAGTGCAGAAATACAAAAATGTATGGAACAGAGAATCAGAGAGTCACAGTCAGGGTCAGATTTAGGGTCTGAGGTATATTTGCATATTAAATATTTAAATTAGCTACCAGCTTTACCAGCAAAAGTACTATCAAACTTAACCCATATACACAAACACACACAGCCATACACGTTACACCTGCCAGTAACAAAATGATCCACCATCTTCTGGCAGCAGTGACACATTACATACTATTAAATCACATTATTACCAGCACCAGAAACACAAAGAAATACTGTTTGTAAGGCAATAAACTTCTAGTGTGTGTGTGTATGAGTGTGCATGCATGTGTAAGTGCATATGTCTGTATGAGAGTGTATCAGAGTGTGTGTGTGTATGAGTGTGTGTGTGTGTGTGTGTGCATGGGTGTTTTCACATACAGTCCTCTTTAAAGGAACCGAACTCGGTCCCCTAAAAGTGGTCTGTTCATTCTTTAGTTCCTCATCCAACCTGCCGGCATCGTTTCTTCATGTTCCCCATTCTAAGCACCTCTGAGGTACTCAGAGCAAGATACTGTCCCCACAAACTGCTTCCCAGGCGGTGTGTTCCCAGCTGCCTGCTGATTCACTTGGTGAATGGGTTCAATTTTGTGCTGTTCACACTGTGTGTTGTGGTGTGTTCGCGTATGACAGAATGGGCACTTTCACTTTACCATGGCATGTCTGTATGTTTATTACAATCAATAAAAAAATATATATTTTTGTTTCCCAGGGCTGTACCACGTGATCTACCTACATCAAGGCTAGAGGGCAAAAATTGTCGACGCAAACCCGAAGCACTTTGTGTTCATAATGCGGCAGACTTAAAGAAACCAGACTGAGACCACTGACTAATCGATCTGAGCTCACTTTAAAGGATGAAACGGATCAAGTGTTAAAACACCCTATGAGTGTATGTCCGTTACTCACGTCCTGGAACAGTATGCTATTTGTGAGTCTGTGTGTGAGTTGGTATATATGAGCGCTTATTTGAATGTGTGTGTGTGTGTGTGTGTGTGTGTGTGTGCGTGTGGTACTCACGTCCTGGAACAGCGCACGGTCTGCGGAGAGACGTTTGGAGGCGAGGGTCTTGGTGACGTGGTAGAAGGTGAGAAGAGCTCGGTTCTGCTGCAAGACGTCCTGGACTTTCACCTTCTCCAGCAGAACTGGGATTAGCTCCGGCCACTGACGAGGACAATCCAACCGGGCCACCTTCGCTATCAACACCGCGATCTGAGTTGCAATCTACACACAGAAATAGACATACGTATACACATACACACACATACTTTCATATAAATATTGAACTGATGTGTGTGTGTGTGTGTGTGTGTGTGGAGCTATGACCTGATTGACTGGTTCGTTGAAGTTGGTGATGAGACCTGCTCTGAGAGAAGATTTCTCCTCCTCTGAAAGAGCACTGAGAGACAGAGAGAGAGAGCGAGACAGAGAGAGAGAGAGAGAGAGAGAGAGAGAGACAGACAGAGACAGAGACAGAGAGTGTAAGTGCATATATATAACATTACAGTATAAATGCTGAAGTAAAGTAAATACTGCTCCAGTACAAATCCTAGTAATTCTGTACAAATTCATCACATCCCCTCAATACTACAGTCTAATGTAAAATATACATGAACACTAACTATATTAATTAAACTTAACTAATAAAAAAGCAGCACAAATATGACAAAAATTTGTCTGTGATGTGAGAAGCTGATTTCACCCAGACATTTAAACACTTGCTCTAACAGCAGGAAATCCACAGCTGAACTCAGTATTGCTTTTAACGGAGCAGACAAACACACATACTCTCTGTCTGCCAGAGTGAGTGTGTGTGTGTGTGTGTGTGTGTGTGTGTGTGTGTGCGCGTCTCACTGTGGGGCGGCTCTCCTCCAGTAGCGGTCGATCCCGTTTTTGAAGTACAGCACAGCGAGCCAGCGCACGTTCACATCCAGCAGGTGGTTGTTGAAGATACTCTGCAGAGGAACACACACACACACACACACACACACACAAACGTCAGCCACATTTATACACATAGAAATACACATATCTTATCCAGCAGCCCAGCGCCAGTCAGAAACCCCCGTTCTGATTTTCAAAAACACATCTGATCTCAGAGGCACTGTAAAACTTCTTGATCGAATAACAGCTCCACACCACCTTCTGTCTGAGATCAGATCTAACATCCACACCATCCTCTCTCTATGAGATCAGATCTAACATTCATACTTTTCACTCTGTCTGAGATCAGATCTAACATTCATCTTTTTCAGCAGTGTTGGGCAAATTACTTTAAAAATGTAATTAAACTACTGATTACTCCCTTTAAAAGTAATCAAATTACTAATGGGATTACTTTATTTCAAAAGTAATTAGTTACATTACTAGTTAGATTACTAGTTACTTCACGACCCTCTGAAGAAACTCTTAAATCAGCTCAAACACACTCTTAAGTCACTCAAACACACTCTTAACTCAAACACACTTTATTATTAAGTGTTACAAACTTACAATAACTCACATAATGTTCTTGCCTTTATTCGAGATGAATTTAAAGTAATGGCTATATTTCCAGCTACTGAACGCGAACGCGACTCTCCATGCTCAGTTTGTTTTTGTCTGAGCTGGTGTCGCACGCAGGTCTCCCGTAGATGACGTCACGCGTGTCGCCTCTCAGACAGACATCTGCCTGCCTCAGACAGTTTACTGTGAACTTGATTTTATTAGTAACGCAACGTTACTTGAATTGTAACGGTAATCTAATTACCCATTTTAAAATTATAACGCGTTAGATTACTGCGTTACTAAAAAATAATCAAATTACAGTAACGCGTTACTGCCCAACACTGATTTCATCACAGCAAGGATAATGGTATGATCCAGATGAACTGGGAAGCCAAAATGTCCAAGTTTCTAGTAATACATTTCAACTGGAACACCCCCTGAAATCGGATTTCCGACTCAGAAAGTTGAAAGGCCCTCACCAACCCTGACCTCAGCATCCAAGATGGTGGCTCTGTGACTCAACAGTACTGAAAGCTGTAGCAAACTTATTAGGACTTCTGTCTTATTTATGTCTGATTAAATCTATCATACACCATACTGTCCAGTTTATATCTGTGGGTGTGTTGCTGTGGTGTATAATGTGCAAAACACAGCTTAATGCATATTTTGCGTTATGCGTTATCAATCATGTGAATGTGGTCAACTCAGGTGTGAGATCATTCCTAGTTCCATCTTCCCATTTCTGAGGTAAATGAAGCACAGAATAATCATTTCCCTGACCAACCGATAGCCATGTATCACTAAAACAGGTTTAGGCATCCAGAGTAAAAGTGTAGGCAGAGTTATAGACTAGTTTGGAGCCATGAAATGTTTTAACTATTGCTGTACTGTTTTTCCACCACCCACTTGGTGTGTGTTTGAATGTGAAATGGGTTACCACATATAAAGAATCTGATTAGCTAATCTGTGTCTCATTAAATCAGTCATACACAATCTGTGGACGTATTGCTGAAGTGTTTATATTCACAAAATAAAGCCTAGTGGGCTGTTATGAACTGGTATTGCTAACAATGGCTAAAAATGGCTAACCAGGCTTTCTGAGTTATACTGGAAGATAGAATAAGATAAGATAAGATAAGATAAACCTTTATTAGTCCCACCAGTGTGAAATTTGCTTCGTCACAGCAGAAAGTGCAAAGTTAGGAGCAGCAAAAATTAAGATGACAATAGAATAGTGTAAAATAGAATCAAACAGAATCAAAATCAAAATAAAGTACTATACTAACAGTGCAGTATAAAATGTACACGATACAATCTAGAGATAAAGAATATGGACATGTGGTCAACTTGGGTGTGAGATCATTCCCAGCTCTGACTTCCCACTTCTGAGGTAAATGGAGAACAGAATAATCATTTCCCCTCACCAACCAATGGCCATTTTGGCGTGTATCGTTAAAATAGCTTCAGGTGCGCAGAGTAAACGTGTGGGCAGAGTTGTAGACCAGTTTGGAGTCATGAAACGTTTTAACTATTGAAGTGTTGTTTTCCTACCAGTTTACCACCCACTTGGTGTGTGTTTGAGCGTGATTTGAGTTACCACATATCAACAATCTGATTGGCTGCGCAACCAGTTATTAGCATAAAGCTCATCCAGAAGGAGTAGGAACAGAGAAACCCAGGTGTGTATTGGTGGTCTGGGGTTGATTGTGTGTTTAAAGTGCCGCTTCCCGCCACATCCTGTTTGCTGTAAGTTGCACAACAAGTGTGTATGTCTTGCATAACATCACTGCATACAGTTCTTAAGACACCGTTGGGTATCCTTGGCCTATGTGGATTTTTTGTTTGAAATATGCGGTCTTGTGTTTGTGTTTCATGTTTTTATTCCAGCCTTAAACCCGTCCTGCCGGGAGAGTTTAGGTTTAATGCAACTGAGGCGTCAAAGTAACACAAGTGTAAGAAAAATAGATTAAAAATATAGAACGACCGTGTAGGGAGAGATCTGTTGGCCACCCTAATCACATGAGGGCATTCTTCGGATTCCAAGTTAGAGAGCTTGCCGGACAGAAGGCAGCGGATTAGAGCCAGTCGCTGCAGGGGGTTTAGACTAGAACCTCACCTACCGCACAGGGTGGTCAGCAAAAGAAGTTAAAAACACCGAGCCCGTGTTATAATAGAAGCGCCCTGGCCCTTTTTTCGGCGGTCCAGTGTTTGCAATTGTACGCCTGCTTCCGCCTCTGTGTTTTTTCGCGTGACGTTCGCTACAGATGTGGTCTCGCGGGCCTGTAGGTGTACTTGTAATTATGTCTTGGAATCTTCTGCGTCTAGGTGCGGAATGTGCCGACTATTTTCTCCGCTACCTCGGCAAAACGGGGAGAGAGAGAGAGAGAGAGAGAGAGAGAGAGAGAGAGAGAGAGAGACCCCCCACTACAGTGCCCACACACACACAGCCCGGCTGCACGGTCAGGGACGGACGGGCGCTGTAATTTGGTCACATGCGCCTTCTCTGCTCAGCTGCTGAAACTTTAGCATTCAAGTGAGGTGACTCAGGCAGCGATGCATCAGAAAACTTCCTGAGCTGTTCCAGTTATCCGTTTAATCACTGCTCTCATTATAAGGTCTTGTTTTTCTCAGCTGCAAGTTGACGTTTTGGCATCCAGGACTTCATCAGTTGTTGTTGTTTTTCTGCTTTAAATGACAGTTTTGCTTTGTTGTCACATTAGTACACAGAGTGTTGTCTCAGTATTGGTATCTTAATATTGTAAGACAAGTTTGAATATAGAACATAGGGCTGCTCTAATTAGTCAATGGAGATGATAAGTGGCCAGTGTTCATAGTGGGAAAAATATTTTACACTAATCTGGTATCTACTAGGAAAAAAACCAAACAAAATTGCTTTAAAAAACATGTAAAAGACAGCAGATAAACAGTATGAGATTAATGAATGACACACATTCACTAATGTTATGTTAATATTAGTCATCAGTTTAATAAAATGATCTGTTTGACCTTTTTATTTACCAAGTGTGCTTAGTAACATTAACTACAGACACTCTTTGGACTGTGAATATTAGCGTTGCATTGAGGCACATTTTGTGCTGTGTCTGCTTTCATACGTATCTGGCTCTGAGTGTGTTGGCCATAATGTGGCCAAGAACTGCTGGCTGAGGTTTCTTGAGGGTGGTGGAGCTTCCTCCTCTTCAGCCTAGCAATGAATCGGAAAATATTTCTTGATTAAGTGAACACTTAAAACAATCAGATGAAACAGCCGTGAACGAAGTGGCATTAAATGAAATAGGCTTGAACAAAACAGCATCAGGCAAAACAGTCTTGAACCAAACGGCATCAGACAAAAAAGACTTGAACAAAATGGCATCAGATGAAACAGCTTTGAACAAAACAGCATCAGATGAAAAAACTTCTAACAAAATGGCATTGGATGGAACAGCCTTGAACAAATCAGCACCAGGCAAAACAACCTCAAACAAAACGGCATCAGATGAAACAGCTTCACACAAAATGGAATAAGACAAAACAAAACAGCACCAGGCAAAACAGACTTGAACAAATCAGCATAAGAAAAAACAGCCTTGAACTAACCAGCATCAAACAAAAAGACATCAGATGAACCAGCCTCAAACAAAACAGCCTTGAACAAAACAACACCAGATATAAAAGCCTTGAACAAAACGGCATCAGACAAAACAGCCTTGAACAACACGGCATCAGACAAAACAGCCTTGAACAACACGGCATCAGACAAAACAGCCTTGAACAAAATGGCATCAGATGAAACAGCCTTGAATAAAACGGCATCAGATGAAACAGCCTTGAGGAAAATGGCATCAGACAAAAGATCCTTGAACAAAAAAGACCAAGACCAAACAACCTCAAACAAAACATCATCAGATATAAAAGCCTTGAACAAAACAGTCTCAACCAAAACGGCATCAGATGAAGCTGCCTTGAACAAAACAGCCTCGAACAAAACGGCATCAGATGAAGCAGCCTTGAACAAAATGGCATCAGACGAAATGGCATCAGATGAAGCAGCCTTGAACAAAACGGCATCAGATGAAGCAGCCTTGAACAAAACAGCATCAGATGAAGCAGCCTTGAACAAAACGGCATCAGATGAAGCAGCCTTGAACAAAATGGCATCAGATGAAGCAGCCTTGAACAAAATGGCATCAGATGAAATGGCATCAGATGAAGCAGCCTCAAACAAAACAGCATCAGAAGAAGCAGCCTTGAACAAAACAGCATCAGATATAAAAGCCTTAAACAAAACACCATCAGACAAAACAACCTAAAACAAAATAGACTCACATATCATGGCATTAGATAAAGAGGCTTCGCCCAAAACAGCTGCAGAAGAAATGGCCTCACATGGAATGGTAACAGCCTCACGCAAAATGGCATCAGGTGAAATGACTTTGTATAAAACAGCCATGGATTAGGAGAGACAACAGGCAAAATTGTCTTTGCCGATAAAGTGTTATTTGCAGTTTCTTTCTTTATCATATTATTTACTGCAGGTTGAATTCCATTTCATTTTGGAATTGAACCCAAAACCTTGGGCTCTTTGTAAAATTCCCAGAAGTTCTGAATTAATTATTTTGGGATCAACTTCTTCTTTTGCTATAAGTTCATCATTTAGTAACATATACATTCCAGTTATCACCAGGCCATTAGATAAACTAATGAATTATGAAAACAAAATACTGAGGTCTTAAAGACAACTTCAGCAGCAGGATGAACCTTGAACTGTGTGGTTTGCCATCAGGCCTATTGGGGGAAATTGGCTTTAGCTGCATTCTAGTTCTAAGCAATTCAAAAGTGGCCCAAAGAGCATTTACACCTAATCAGGTGTTGACTAGGAGTTTGTTTTACCCTGCGTTATGTTCTAAACATAGAAATTAGAATTGGCCAGTCAGTAGTCCTGAATTTGTGACTAATTAATCCATCATTAGTGACGTCCTGGTTACAGAATTTTTGAAGTGCTTTCGTAGGAGGGTTGTTCTGCTTGCCAGCTAAACTGTGGGTGAGTGAACACTGAACAAAGGCTTCCCTTCATATTTGTCTGGTTATTTAAGGTGGACAGTGTCACTGCAGGCTTGATAATGGGCATTAATTTCGCAACTTTGGGCTTTTGAAGTCGGGGTGTCATTTTGTGTCTTGCCCATATTGGGATCTCTGATTCTAAGCAGGCTTCCTGCTTTTACACTTTAAAACTAGTAACATCAGCTTCTCAGACTGTGGGCTAATATTGACATAGAGGTTGCCAGGCTCTCAGAACTGTTAGCTTACAAAACCATTTGCATTCATTTTTCAGAGAAAAAAAAACCCTCAAATGTAGTTTTGGGAGGTTAGTTAATGTCACACAATTAAAGGACTGTGATTAGCCTGTACTTTCTCAGAATCTAGGACTGGCAGAATTGAAAAATGTTGTTTGAGCTGAGAAATTAAACTGAAAAATGTAGTAAGTGCTCTATAATGTTCTACAGTGTTCTCACAGCTAATCTGACAGTTTGTAATGCACTACAGGATGTCTAGGGGGCGTTGTGGCTTCAGATGATTTAATGCACCATAAGGTTCATCCACAAATGAATGTGAACTGAAGAAAACAAGACCTAGAAAGTGTCACTTTTCACCCAAAAAGGGAACAGTGTGGTATTGGTATTGAACTTTAATGATAAAACTGTTAGCATTTTAACAGTTAGGATGTTAACGGGTTGTACGTCAGGATTTGCTGCAGAACCAGTTCTTATGTAGTTTTGGTTGTAAGTCTTACCGTAAACACTCATGTCTGGGTGTTTTCCCCTGTTCAGAAACATCTGATTCCACTTATGAAGAGTCTGATAATTATCTGACGGCTGTGTACCAGAGTAAACAGCGAAGCCCGCTGAACCCGGACCCCCACTCCAGCCACCAAAAACTGTTGGAGGTCAGAGGTTGGTTACTCTTTCAGCTTTATTTAGAATAAATAAGGAATACACACATGATTAATATGGTAATATGATGATATTTGATTACTATGTGAAGAACACTACAGCTGAAGAGTGGAGGATATTGGAAGACACTGATTCACTGCTGTCTCATTTGGCCCAAACTGAAACATGTACTACACTCTTAAGTATAAAAGTGCAGTAGATTTGCACAAGACTATAAAGACTTATTCAAATAAACATCACTCATGACACTGGTTGAAATGAAATCAAACTTTACAACAACTAGCACTGCTTATAACTTCAGTGTGAAGCATCTGGGCTAAACCCTCGTGCAAAATATGTGCAAAAAAGATGGAACCCTAATCCTATGTAAAACCGATCCATTTGCCATAGAAGGATGGGATGACAATATGAAAAACTGTCCAAAAGTAAGATTTGGGAGAGTTGCTTTGCTTAGTGATGACAGACAGAACGAATAGCTTGAAAAGTTCAGAGGCAGGCCAGTGTCTCCAACAGCAATACGGCTGGACCTAAGGTTGGATGGGTTTTAGTGAGGGCGGGAAACGGACATGTTCATTTAAAAGCAAAGCCTGAATAGTCTGTACTTGAGTGGAACAGAGACACAGCAGGATGCTCCTGCATCGCAGGACTCTGGAGGTCAAGCAGCTGAGCTGCAGCTGGAAGGTTTTCAAAAAATATGATAAGTTGGATCTTAAATAAATCATAACCCTGAATTACAGAATTCCCATATATTACATTATCTAGATCAGAGGTTCCCAACCTGGGGTCTGGGCCCCCCTTAGGGGAGGTCTGCACCTAGAGAGGTCTGCACTGAGGTTACCAAAAATATATATTTGTATATTTGTTATTATTGTAATTAATAACAGGTGCTGACATGATGTGAATATCAACAGACCTCCCCAGGTTAACTGTCTGAAGGAGATCTTTGACAGGGCTGTATGTATAGGCCTAGGTGCTGATACACCTCTGAAAGTCTGTCTTTATTCCTTATGTAAGGTGTGTGTGTGTGTGTGTGTGTGTGTGTATAAGAACAAAAACCTACAACCGCTGTTTATGTTTTGCAAATAAAAGTTTGTAATTAATCACGTGATTCTTTTTGTGCGTCTATGCAGGTAGGAGTTGGGGCTTCAAGGAAAAAGGTTGGGAACCACTGCTCTAGATGACTCTCCCCCTGTTATTTCTATTAGGATCAACTGAAATATGGTTATAGGTAATTATCAAATCCACATTTGTAAAAGTAAGGGCATTCCTCCTTCCTGTGTCTTCTTCATGAGTGATTTTGTTGGCTATTTTAGTTCAGTGGAACTTCTGCTGCAAGCCCCTTAGTGGCCGACATGCCATTGTGTGCAAAAACAATAGAATACCATTTTTATGTCACAAAACCAAGTCAACAGTTCAATCAGCAAAAACTTCACTCAAGACTTTTAACTCGCTCCTAAATCTTCAAACTTTCCAAAACATCATGAACTCTCCTTGAAACGAGAACACATCCTCTGGGATCATAAAACTATGATTAAAGTGCCTGCACCTCATAGTTCAGCTGAGTTTAAACTGAATGATATTCGTGGGACTGTACATCTGAGGTTAGAAGGTTTCTAGTGCAACATTTAACGAACAGGCAGAAGTATTTTCTCTGTTGTGCAAATACACGTTAAAAGCTGCAAAATAACAGTTAAGACTGTGTCCTGACTGATGTTCCCTGTTCTCTTCTGTCACGCCAACAAAAAAGAGAGAGACTATTTAGTAGAAGGTGAGCTGAGGGAGGTCTTGAGCTTCATGAATTAAGTCGTGTTGAATTGTGGCAAAGCAACTCTGCCTCATGTTTATTAGCGGAACCATTATATCAGTGACAGTTTGGGACAGGAGCAGTCTCTTGATTGGTTTGTGATCAGCTTGTTCCATCTCCAGCCATTGATTCAGCTTTGACCTGCCCTTGTGATGCCTGTAGTTCTGGAGCGTCTCCAAAACATTGAAACAAAAATAAAACAGTAAATTTACAAGCTAGTAGCATCATCCTCCTCAGAGCATTTACCGACTCTTTCATTTACAACCTGATGTTCCCTAATATCTACAAATACAGAGGTCATGTGAAAAATACCTTGGATAGATGGGTGTAAGCAGTGTTGTGCATGGACGCGTTCAATGAACACTTTCCTATTTTTCATGAACGCTGAACTGAACGAGTTGATTTACAAATGATGAACGTAACCATGAATGACGTTCACTCTCGCGAGACTGAACGCAGTTCACGCTGTACGCTCGCAGACAGTGATCGAAAATTCAACTCTTTTCAGAGAGCTGGCTCTTGTGGCACGGTTCCTTTCGGCTCCACTCGATGGGAGTCAACTCTTCTGATTCACTACAAAGAATCGGCTGTTCTGATTCTGATTCAAGTCCAGAAATGCAAGTGGGAAATAAGCTTATAAAAAAGTTTATGTTTAGTACAGCTAAATACTGGAGGTTTAAAATAGAATTGTACATTTTCACTAGTTTGATATGGTTTAAAAAAGACAACAGCTTTTTTAAACCTAAAAAGGCTGTTACTTTATTTTTAGTTATGTTCTTTTCTGATCACTTTGTGTTAATGTTTTCTGAATAAAAATTCCATATACAGTATACCTCATTTTTACACATAAACCATAACATGATGCGTTGCTTAAGTGGTAAGATCTATTCTCAGGAGGAGAGGATTGAAGAAGGTTCAGATAGAAGGAAAAAAAAAACCCGAACGTGAACTAGTTCATTTTTGAGCTGTGAACTTCATTCAAAAATTTTTAAAATGAACTATGAACCATTTTTTTTAATGAACTAGTTTTTTTTCTGTGTGAACTGGCACAACACTGGGTGTAAGGGTGTTGGTTTTCATGGCATCACAAAAACAGTACACTCAAGACAAGCTCAAGCTCCAGTCAAGTCAAGTCAAGTAGGTTTTATTGTCATTTCAACCATAAACACACAGTGAAACCAAACAACGTGCCTCCAGGACCACGGAGCCACACAAGAACAGAACAGAACAGAACAAGACCACAAATGCAGGCAGGATGAAAGAGTGCAAGAAAGACAAAAGAGCAACAAAACAACTGCACAAGACAACATTTAGTACAATCGACAATAGCTGCATTTATACTGCATTCACAGCCTGGTCTCCGTGTTTTATAAATGAATTGTAATGACTGAGTATAGGCATGGAGTCATGAACAAGGACTTTAAGAACCGAAAACGAGAAACAGGAACGCTAAACAAGAAATAAACGGAACACGGGGCTCAAGCTGAAGTAAAGTAAAGTAAAACAGAACAAAACAAAGCAGAGGACAGAACAGAGATTAACAAGAACGAACCAGGAGTGAACAGAGATAAACAGGGCAGACTAAAACAGAACTAGTCCGAAAAGTAGAAGATTAAAGAGTAAAAAACAGGACGGAAGCAAACTGGCATCCACAAACAAACTGAGACACACGCAGACAGACACGCGCAGACAGACACGCGCAGACAGACACGCGCAGACAGACTTGCGCAGACAGACACGCGCAGACAGACACACAGCAGACAGACATATGCAGACAGACACGCGCAGACAGACACGCGCAGACAGACACACGGCAGACAGACACACGGCAGACAGACACACGCAGACAGACACACTGCAGACAGACACACGGCAGACAGACACACGCAGACAGACGCACGGCAGACAGACGCACGCAGACAGACGTACGCAGACAGACGCACGCAGACAGACGCACGCAGACAGACGCACGGCAGACAGACGCACGGCAGACAGACACACGGCAGACAGACACACGCAGACAGACACACGGCAGACAGACACACGCAGACAGAAACACGCAGACAGACACACGGCAGACAGACACACGCAGACAGAAACACGCAGACAGACACAGGACAGACAGACACAGGACAGACAGACACACGCAGACAGACACACGCAGACAGACACACGCAGACAGACACAGGACAGACAGACACGCGCAGACAGACACACGCAGACAGACACAGGACAAACAGACACACGCAGACAGACACGCGCAGACAGACACGCGCAGACATACACGCGCAGACAGACACGCGCAGACAGACACGCGCAGACAGGCACACGCAGACAGACACAGGGCAGACAGACACATGGCAGACAGACACATGCAGACAGACACAGGGCAGACAGACACATGCAGACAGACACAGGGCAGACAGACACAGGGCAGACAGACACGCAGACAAACACACGCAGACAGACACACGCAGACAGACCTACTTTACCTGAATTTACTTTTTAATATTATTCAAAAAGAGTGGAGCTACCATTTAGGGCCTATAATCTGAACATTTCTGAATACAAAGCAGGTCGAGTACAGACTCCTGTTCCTGGGAGTTCAGTCCTAGAAAGTTCAGTTTAGGATGGGAGGAACAGCAGCATCCTGTCTTCTACTGTCTAGTCCTGTCTTCCACTGTCTAGTCCTGTCTTCTGCTGTCTAGTCCTGTCTTCCACTGTCTAGTCCTGTCTTCCACTGTCTAGTCCTGTCTTCCACTGTCTAGTCCTGTCTTCTACTGTCTAGTCCTGTCTTCTACTGTCTAGTCCTGTCTCCTACTGTCTAGTCCTGTCTCCTACTGTCTAGTCCTGTTTCCTACTGTCTAGTCCTGTCTCCTACTGTCCAGTTCTGTCTCCTACTGTCTAGTCCTGTTTCCTACTGTCTAGTCCTGTCTCCTACTGTCTAGTCCTGTCTCCTACTGTCCAGTTCTATCTCCTACTGTCCAGTCCCGTCTTCCACTGTCTAGTCCTGTTTGGTCCTGTCTTGTACTGTTCTGTTTATCTGTTTACTCCTGGTTGTTTAATCTCTGTTCTGTTTTCCTCTGCTTTGTTCTGTTCTAGTTTTCTGTTCATAAATTCCTTGATGACATTACAGCTCAGCTCGACTTGTGGCTTGAGACTTTAATGTCAACTTTATCTTCAATGTAACTGATATTTACAGGAAAATAGCTTTATACACAAATCTACTGCTGTGCATTCTCATTTAAAACTATGCTAATTAATATTGATGTGCCTAGATAAAAGCAGATGATGGGAAAGCTTAAAAACTACATTTGGTGAGACAACAACATTCGCTACTTAGTGCAAAGTGATTCTGGGACACTACCCAAGTCCACAGAAGTCTCCACCTGGTGTGTCCTTGACTAAAGCCATGAATCCAGAACACTTAGGGAGATCTTATCTGGAAGCGTACTTGGACTCTTTCACAAGTCCACGAGAACACAAGAACAGCAAAGAACGTAAACTGAGAATTATCTTATATTATGATCTAACATCACGTCCCACCTGTCCTCATGTCCCTTTATAACCTCAAAGCTGTCTGATTAAGTGTGAAGGAGTGAAATAGAAGGAGGGAAAAATTTTTTTACAGCAAATCCTGTGTATTTGATATATACTGTACTGTGCAAAAGTCATAAGCCGCACGTCATATCATCAGAGATCTACTAGAGAGGTTTACTTCCAGAGATCCAGACTTTCTTGTATTTTAATGTGTTCTTGAGGAACAGTTCTCCAGGCTTCCTGAAGGACATTCAAAGACTCTCATTTCCAGTCCAGTCCCTG
>JBBPCY010005049.1:0-16024 GCA_037974405.1 Brachyalestes nurse
TAGTCAACTAAACTAGACTAAGACTAAAAGATTTCAGATGACTAAAATAGGACTAAAACTAAATGGTGTATTTTTCCTAAGACTAAATCAGAATTTGCTGTCAAAATTAACACTGATTTGTAATGATTGGCATTAGATATAGCAGTAACAGTTGATCTCCTGCATGCTAGAAGAGAAAATATTTATTGTAATAATTCATCATGAACTGGCTTGAGTTCTTAAATAATTTGGTCATTAATTTTACAGGGGAAAGAGCTCTAGAGTCTTTAATCTGTGCTCTTGCATGTGTTGAATCATCTCTTTTACTGCAGGCCACTCAAGTGAAGTACACCACCGATGAGTTCCACCAGAGGATCCTGTATGAATATTTGGCTGAAGCTAGCGTGGTCTTCCCCAAGGTCTTTCCGGTGGTGTGAGTATCTGTTTCTGCTACATGGCAGTGAAACAGAACCTGCCAGGCTTGCATGAGCGATCATCTGTGATCTGAATATGTTTGAAAAGTTTGAGGATTTAAAAACTCTAGCAGAGCTTCAACCAGAGTTCCCACGGGTCCTTGAAAGTTTGTGAATCTGCACAAATAAGTCCAAGGCCCTGGAAAGTTTTTGAAAACAGGCATAAAAAACACTGTCCTTGAAAATCCTTGGAATATTTTTGGGGAATTTAAATTTCATGGATGACAGCTGCTGTCAACGTGTTACTATTTTGCCACCACAACTTAGTTTAAAATTATGCCTATGCCGACTTTTAATTTGCGAAATTTCGTTTGTTCCTCTGTAGATTTTCAGCACTACATTGTTGTTTCCTGTATGTAGTCGACGTAACGTGTGTGTAGCCACTTGCAGAGCAAGTACACTATTGTTCTTCTTAAGTTTTTTCTGTATTTTTTGGGACCAATCTTGAATAGCGGACTTGTTCACAGTTTTATGCTCCGTCTTGTCGTTATCTGCTTGTTCACGTTTTTCCAGTGAAAAAATTCCCATAGGGAATGAATAGGGCTCAAATTTCAGATAGTCCTGCTCAGACACGCTTCATCTGAAACTCACCAAACTTCATGTGGTACCTCAGGTCATTCCCTTTTCTTTCACTCGTCCCTTTTTGCCGCCATTCACTTGCATTCATTTTTAACCCTTTTGAAATGAATGCAGTTTCAGAAGAATTGACTTTCAGGCTCCATACAGTGACCAAGCCTTATGAAACCTCATATGAGACCTCAGGCCACGCCCCCAAAGACACATCTGTTTAAAATGACCAATATGGCCGACCTGTTTCTGAGTGGTTGCTAAGGCATGAAAGGCAGTTGCTATGGTTTAGGAGATGGTTGATCTGGAGTTTCTAGGGTGTTTCCTGGTGGCAGGACCATTTCAGAATTTCTTTAGGCCACTCGGTAGTCAGCCTCAGGCCTCATCAAGAAGAAGGGGGACAAGAAGGGTAAGACGACTGCTGCACTGAGCAAGCACACTTTGCATTTTCTCTGCGGAAATGCAGTCTAGTTTTAACAAAAATTCCATAAAACAGTAAAGTACATCCTTAATTTATGTAGCGTGGACATATCCATGCATTGTGGATATGAATGTAGGCTATGAATATTATTGACATTAGTGTAGGCTATACATTCAGTCCACTTTCTTGCATTTTGTCCCAACAGCTTCTGTGCCCTTCAGTCTTTTACTGCATTTGCTAGAGGTCAAAACACGACGAGGCTAAAGTTGGGGATCTCGTAATTCGGCCAGTCTACCTTAAATACAGAAGTGACTAGATTACACTCTGTCCGTGTCGCGTCTCTAAATTCACATAATTTAAAATTTCTTAATTTTACACTTTATTTTTTTACACAGTCGTTGCTGCTAAAGTGAACATAAAACTTTAACTATTTAGATGATTCTCTCAAAACACGACAAGGCTAAAGCTGGGCATCTCGTAACTCGGCAGGTCCACCTTAAATACAGCAGTGGTTACATTTTAAATTTATCATTTTTTTCACCGCTTGAATGGACATAATGCTTGAACTATTTTTTTGATTCAGACAAAATTGATGTGTTTTAGATATTTACAAAATTTTACAGCTGTTGCTGCTACCTTTTTGTGAAATGTGACAAATAAATTCCTTTGGAATGCCTTTAAATTCAGTGTAGTTATGAATATTTTTTGCTCGTCTAATAAGTGCTTAGTAGTTTATCTATTCTGTGATGTAATCTTACTAACAAACAGCACAATTTCAACAAAAATAATGCTAATATTAAAGTAAAAAACATGTATTATATCGGAATCTGTATCGGCAGCCATGTATCAAAATCGGATTGGAACTGGAAAAACGTGCATCGGCCCATCACTAAAGCTAAGTCTGAAGAAGAGTTTTTCTGATAATCTCCTATACTCACTATAAAATTGATTTTCCGGATTTCTAAAACAAAGCCAGACTGGAGCTGGAATTGTGTGATGAAATGCTCCCAACTGAGACGCTGAATGAAGTGCTGAATGAAACGCTGAGTGAAGTGCTAAGGGAGGCGAAGCTCACTCACCCCTGCGAGAAGCCTCAAAACTGTCAAACAGGTTGATGCGCTGGATGTCATAGGTGAGTGTGGTGTTGGGCATTAGTGTCCTGTTTCTGTTAATGTTGGTTACTGCAAATTTAAAAGCCAGCTCTTCCATGCTGACTGGCTCGTTTTCCAACGTCTCAAAAATACCCCCTAAAAAATACAAAGAAAAACAATACTGAAGAAAAGTGATCTGTCAGAGGTCATTTACATATTTAGTAAATCCGATAGAGGGAGCTGTGGTCGACTAGCGGAGGTCAGTATCTAAAATACAGTAGCAGAAGGAACAGCAGTGTGCATGCAGAAGGAATATTCATTAAACAGCTTTTCTGTTGAAAAACAAACCCAAGAACTTATCTGGTATGGAAATAAAACACAGTTCTACTGCAAATTGGGTAAACCCACACTAAACTAGAGTCTCCTAAACCAGACCAATAATCCAGGCTCGTTTTCCTCATCCCAGACTGTATTTATACCCCACCTTCCTCAGTTGCTCTCAGTGTACTGACACTGTGCTCTTGCTCTGCTAGTATTTCATTCTGAGTCCATATTTATCCCTTTATTTACACTTAGATTAGCCTTTAGCCTTAGTGTGGCCTTTGCCTTGCTTTTGTCTTACTCATCTCTGCCTTCTACTTAGCTACAGTTTTAGCTTGTCTTCACTTTTACTAGTCCTAGGTGTTGACTACTGCTGCTAGCCCACTACCTCCTACCCGAGACCTTGTTTGTTTTTATCATTAGCTATTAGCTACTAAAAGCAAAAGCAAAGATTCTAAATTCCATGTTGATTTTAGCATGTCTGTGTGAGATATTATTACAGAGGTTAAGTTATGTTCAAGGGGGTACGTAAGTAGGGTCTATGGCCCACATGCACTATGCAAATACATAATTATGCAAATTGGATTAAATCTACATATAGTCCTGGGATCATTCCTCAATCTGCAGGTGCTACTCTATGATTTTATTTCTGAATCGGTTGGCGACCAACCTGCTTAAAATAAGTATGTGAACCAAATATAAGTCTTTTCTCTTATTTATTATATTATTTTTTATTATTATTTATTAAATATCAATTTCTTCCTTTAGAATTTTATAAGTTGGAGTACCTACAGTTTTATACCACGTTCAGCAGTGGTCCTGCCACATCTCCAAAGTTTTCCAGACACTTAGCAGAAAATACAGCACACAAGAAACTGTTACGGTCCAGAAATGCACCGCAGAGCAGACAGGGCCAGTCAGGGTGTTGGATTATATCAGGGGTTCAGCTGTCCCTCCAGATACCACGACACACTGATTGTTTTTAAAGCATGCCAGGACATGACCGATCACATCACAGATTTTCTGTGACAATCATGATCTCATTTGTCTCCTGTCTCCCAGTAATCCACTTTACAATGACCGCACATGATAATCAGCCTACAAAAACTGCACACACTTTGAAAAGAAAATAGCACATGAAAATACAGACCTCAAACTAAAGAGCTCGCTACAACAAGAGGATCACTGTGGCAATTTTTGAAGACCTGCAAGACCAATATTTGAAGACCTGCAAGACAGCCATGACTTTATCTTCTCCTAATTACATCACCCCCATATACAATTCACCAATATCCAGATCACTAAGCAAAGGCACCTTCTTTTTTCCACCTAAAAGCACTGATCAATAAAACAGGCTCTGGATCACCTGCGCATGAACTTACCATGCCTGTGGCCTAGAGGGGTATGAAGCCCCCCAGCATTGAGCTGGGGAGTTCTTTGGAGTGATGTGATCCAGAACTAGTTCTCCAGCATCAGTACCTGACCTCACCAATGCTTTCGGGGCTAAATGCAATCAAATCCTAAGAGCAATGTTCCAACATCAGTACCAGACCTCAGTAGTGCTCTTGGGCTGCAAGCAAATCCCCACAGTAATGTACTGACACCTAGCCTTCTCAGAAGAGTAGAGGCTGCAGCAAAGAAGGAATAAACATCCCCTATTTATACCAGAAGAAACCCTGGAGGATAAGGTCAACAAAATCTACAAACATTTGGACATTCAAAACTAGATTTACAATCTTGATTCCTGCGCTTCAATCTGCGTCTGACTGTTTATCACATCAAACTTTTTTCCAGCAAATCAGCCACCGCGTCTCTCTACACGGCCCGCTGATTTACCACCTGTTCCTGAATCAATCATCCTCAAGCAGCGGCAGCTCATCCAGTATTCTGTGAAGGCGCCGATTTGTGGAACACTTTGAGGGGGGGTGTGAATGATTTAAGAGGAGAGCGGTGTAAGGCGGGAGAAAGGAGGTCTCGTCAGGATGCTGATTGTCAACAACCCTTTTCTTCAGACCCCACTGTGCTGACCACCACAGTTAGAGTGAGGAGAAGTTGTGATGTCTGCATAGTCTCTCAGTGGGCTGTTTCAAAAAGATGCTCCCGGCTAGTAAACACTGCTGACAAGGTCTTCACCACCCAGTGAAACCTTCACAGAAACAATCACAACTCTGTGGGAATAATCCAGTGGGACTACGTCTGACCAAACAAAACTAGGGTTCCACAATATAATGGCAGTATATATTATTGGTATTTATTATTTGAAATTTTATTGTTTTTTGTATTAGCTCCAACAAGATGTTAACTATGCTAACATAAACCACTCAGAGATTTTACATTGGTGTATCCCCAACCCTCCTCATAGGAGTCTATTAAGGGATTGACCAAACCTCCTTTTTATGGATATCTTTATGAGAAGGCAGTCAAAAATTACCTCGATCTAGGACCAACTATAACATTCCATAGTGGTTTTAACACCATCTAGGACCAATCCGAACGCTTCATGGTGGTTTTACCTCCATCATTTACATTTACATTTACGGCATTTAGCTGACGCCCTTATCCAGAGCGACGTACAATAGTGCTCAATAGTCTACGTCTGATGCTTACACTCGTAATCTTCTAATCACAAAAACAAACAAACATCCCATTCTCTGCAGGTTTGTTAGTTGTTCTGTACAGTTTGGTGTTTTTCCTCTGATGGTGAGGCATCAGAAGGCCCTGTATCTCAGTAAGAAGCTGATGAGTTTAGGAAAGGAAGACATCTAAGATATGGGTGAGTACATGCCACACACATACAGAGTATGTGCACATGCACACACCTGAACTACTTTCATTTTGAGGTCTGCGAGGAAATATTTATAAAGTGCAGACAGATGTGTGGCCAATAATTATTTTTTCCAACTTCCAGTTCCAGGAAGTTCATTTTTTATGCAGCTGATGAGCAAAGCCAGCCCTGGGCCTTCTGTGCGATGGGAGGCATGTAGCATGCTAGCCAGAACCCATTTATGTGGTTGGACAACAGCCACAGGCAGGGTCTTTCACTTAAAGTCCAAATATCTTGGTCTAATGACATGTATTTGTGTTTAACTTCACTAAGTTTGGTTAAATAAAGCTTTAACCATGTTAGATTATTGCTTCACCTGTAAACTGTAAGGTGAGACTCATGTATGTGCTGTATGGTCCACAGACACACCCACACGAAGCCCACAGTACTGCACACCATAATAAACTGCTCCAATTCACTGTGTCTTACAGCGGAGGAATGATAGCGCAAGGTTTTATTAGTGTGAAGATGATTTATTTCCTTTAAATGTTGTCCTGTGAATATTTCAAACGGACTAATTTGGTCTCAGCGAGTGCGTTAATGAGGTTAGCGTGCTCTAAATTTGTGACACGGTTCCAGCCAGTGGACCTGGAAGAAGGTCTGAGGAACATCTGAGACTCTGTATGTAACTTTCTAATGTATAATGAGTCCCATTTCTGTTTTCATAAATGTATGAAACATTTATCTAGTTGTGTTTGGACTCGTGACCATTATTTAGTGACGTCATAGTATCATACATCACAAAATATAAATGAAATAATATATTTCGGTTTCTGTTCATATTAAATGCTCTTTAAATACTGAGCTTTGGTGGAGTTACTTATTACAGGTTTAACATCACAAATCTTTGTGATATTCCATAATAAGATCAGCAACAAGAAGCTCCTTCCTTTCCAGTGCATCGGGGGTGGATTCTACATGATTTAAGATTTTAATTGATTTTTGACTTTAAATTATTTAATTATATACACAAATTGTTTTAACTTTAAAACATAACGAAAAGCAGCATTTTGTGAACTCCACCTGAACTCGTGTTGTAAATAAGTTTGGCTGATGTCGGTTATTTGGTCTGGGAGGCGGAAGAGCCTGAGGGAAAACTGTGACAACCAACCCCATATTCGTACAGCCCCATTACTAACACTTGGTGCCCGGACAGACGCTGCATTAATGATATTAAATCGCAGTCCTAAACGTGACCCATAACGCTATAAATGTCATCCATCCACTGATTTATCCACCTCATATCTCTGATTCCTCAGAGCAGCAAGAATGAAAAACTCCCCTCGCGCCAGACATTGGGGTAAACCATTCTGGAGCTGAACTCGCCACATCCATTGGGTGCTAACGTAAACAAATTCCTCAAATATTACTTCTGGGGGCTCCAAAGGCACCACCAGCCCCGCAGCATTTTGAGAAAATAAACTGGATAAACCCAACAGGACCTATAAGCAGCTGGACTTCATGACCACACAAGCGTCACATCAAAAGCCTGTTTTCCTGAATTATGCCCATATTGCTAGTTCTTTTCAAGGGGTTCACTGGGCATTTATGGATAGGGCAGCTAAGACTGGACCTGGGGGGTGCTGGGGGTTTATTTGTGAATATATCGCAAATATACTTTATGTTAAAAATCATTTAAATGTCTGTCATGAGTTTTAGAGCAGCAGTGGGTAGTGGAGTTTGACTTTTGGAGGGGTTAAAACTCCACTGATGCAGGTCTGGTGATGCCCCTGAGAGAGAAAGAAAGAGAGAGAGAGAGAGAGAGACAGAGAGAAAGAGAGAGAGAGAGAGAAGGAAAGAGAAAGAGGCAGTCCTGTGGAAGTGTATTCACTGCTATGCGGGGGTGCATGTAAAGGACTAGTGGACAATGATGTCACTGTTCAGCAAGTCCATTCACACAGTACTCGAAAAACCTGCCAGGACATACACAAACACACACATACACACACACACACACACACACACACACACACACACACACACACACACACGCACACACACTCACAAAGTTCTGCCACAGGATCCAGGTCTATATTTGAGTATGTACAAACACAATACCACAAACCCACATAGCTCCGCCCACTTCACCTCCCACCAGACTCTGCTGACCCCATGCTCTCTCTTTCTTTCTCCCTCTCTCTCTCTCTCTCTTTAAGACTTTGTTACTTGTTAGCTGTTAGCCCCATAGCTCCAGTGGAAAAATTTAAGAAAAATTTGACATGACTAAACTGACTAAATTGGGGGTCTATTGGGGGTGTAATTTGAATCTTTTGCTCAACTATCACTTTAAAGTGAAGACTGAGAGAGAGATGTAAAAAGAAACAGAGAGAGAGCCGAACAGAGGAGAAAGAGACACACAGACAGACAAAAGAGTGTAAGAATGAGAGACAGAGAAAGAAAAAAGAAAGGAAGAGTGAAAACTTGAAGGAGAAGAAGAGATACATGAGAGGAGAGAGAGAAAGTGAGAAAAGAGAGGAAGAAGAGAAAGAGACAGAGAGAGAGTGGGTCATTATTACCAGTCTGAGGGTCCGTGGGGTCTATTCTGAAGGGTCAGTAGAGTGAAAGCAGCATATGGGCAAGATTAAATCTTCAGCAGGCGTTTTTGAACAAAACCACCCAGATTAGGTGACCTCAGCTGGACAGAGATGATTTGGGCAGATTAACAGTGTGAAGGATAGATTACTGCATGCTTCTTAAGTCCAGCAGCAATGGCCGTCCCGGTTCCACCGTCAATAAGCCATATTCTCCGCCTTTAGATAAGTCCACAGAGTTTGGCCTAGATTAGTGACCAACCCACATTCATGATTAGATTGTGGAGGTCGGACATTCTGCCCCGAGGACGAGCAGCACACGAAATTTACAGATCTGATCATTTCACAACAGCCTCGCTGCAACTACTGGCACTGTGGAAATGAACTCAGGCTTCTGTCTGCATTGACGCACTAAAAACACATTACAGTCATTCCCCAGTAAACAAATAAACAATGCTTGTCCAGGGTCAGTTTATCATTAGGACGTAAAAATCAAAACTGACCTCCACTAAAATCACGACATCAGGCAACGTTTAAGATATTACATTAATAAAACCCACAAACTGCTTCAACAAAGTGAGCACAAATACTGTTTGAAATACACATTTATGCATTTTAAACCTCCCAGTACATGACACACACTGCAGTTAACAGTCAGGTTCTGGACATCATTAGAGAAAAACACAAAAAATTCTAACAAATCAAATATATACAAGTATCATCACAGAATGTCATTATCACTGCAGGGCAGTATCACTGAGGAAAAAGGAAAACATCCCAAACAGAGTCAATCATTTAAAGATTAGAGTTTTAAATTATTCAATTATTAATTTCTAGTTTCATTTATATGTTTTTGTTTAGAGATGTTTCATTATTTAGACAAATGGTCAGTTCTAGATTACTGATCAATTCTGGTCAGTTCTAGACTGCACTAACACTGGTCAGCTATGGTCAGTTCTAGACTACACTAAAACTAACACTTATCTAGTCTACCCTGAATCAACACTGGTCTAGGCTGCACTAACAATAGTGGTCCGTTCTGATCAGTTCTAGACTGCACTTAAACTAACACTGGTCAGTTTTAAACTACACTAACACTGTACAGTTTAAGACTATACTAAAACCAACACTTTTCAGTTCTAGATTACACTAAAACTAACTCTGGTCACTTCTAAGCTAAACCTACCACGGTCCAGTTCTAGCCTCCACAAAAACAAACACTTGTCAGTTCTAGAGTGCACTACAACTAATCATAGTCAGCTCTAGACCGTACTAACACTGGTCACTTCTAGTCTGTTCTAGACTACAATAAAAATAATACTGGTCACTTCTAGACTACACTATAACTGCTCAAGATTGTACTAACACTGGTCAGTTCTAGACTATACTAAAACAAATATTTGTCAATTCTAGATTACAACAAAACAAACATCGGCAAGTTCTGGACTATACAAAAACTAACCCTTGTCACTTCTAGACTATACTAAAATTACACTGGTCAGTTCTAGACTACACTAAAATTACACTGGTCTGTTCTAGACTACACTAAAATGAACACTGGTCAGTTCTAGGCTGTCCTAACACCGCTCAGTCATAGATTGTACTAACACTGCTCAGTTCTAGACTGTCCTAACACTGCTCAGTTCTAGACTGTCCTAACACTGCTCAGTTCTAGACTGTCCTAACACTGCTTAGTTCTAGACTGTACTAATGCTGCTTTGTTCTAGACTGTCCTAACATTGCTTAGTTCTAGACTGTTCTAACACTGCTCAGTTCTGGACAGTTCTAAGACTGCTCGGTTCTAGACTGGTCAGGACGTACCGATGCGCAGGACTTGCTGGGCGCTCGCGCGGAGCTCCGTTACGAGCCACAGCACTAGAAGGATTCTGGCCATGGCTCTTCAGAGTGATCGCGGCTCTCCTTCAGCGCGCCGGACCTCGCGGTCCCTCATCGCTGCAGCGAACACGTGCTCGCGCGGCTCCGCTCCTGCAGCCCGGAGACCCCGCGCCCGCACGGATCATATCCGCCTCGCGCGTGGGGTCCCCGTCATTCACTCTCCTTCACTCTTCTTTACCCTTCTTTACTCTCCTTCACTCTCCTTTACCTCTTCTTTACCTCTTCTCACTCTCCTTCACTCTCTGGTCCTCTCCGGGTCCCACACTCGGGGCCTCGCGCGCAAGATTAACAGAAAAATCTGGCAGCAGAAGCGCGCGCCGACTCCAGAACACGAGGAAATGATTAAAGCAGGAGATAGATCTTAATCTACAGATTAGAGAGAGAGCAAGAGAGAGAGAGGGAGTAAGGGAGAGAGAGAGAGAGAGAGAGAGAGACAGAGAGAGAGGTTGGAAACTAAGACAGTAAAAGACAGAAAGAAGGAGGAGAAAGGGAGAGTAAGAGCGAGAGAGACAAAGAGAAAAAAGAGTAAATGAGAGAGACAGAGAAAGCAAGAGAGAGAAAGAGAATAAGAGAAAGAGAGAGATGGCAAAGAGAGAGAGAGAGAAAGGGGGAGGAAAATGAGAGGGTTGTAAGAGAAAGAGCGACTGTCTTGCTTCTCACTAATGCAGGTGTTCACAGCAATAATCGATTCTCATTACACTGCATTAAAACAGCAGCAAATGTGTTTATGAACATGTCCCTTTGGTCCACTTAGTGCATTATTAATGATTTAATTGGTTTAATTAGTGTTTGACCGTTCACCACGTGGTTAAAGTGAACTACATTCATCAGTTTAACAGATGTCAACAAACCAGACCTGACTCACCTGCATCATCTGGCGTCCTCTACTGGTAGAGTTACATCATTACATCTCTGACATGGTCCAGGCCACGGGTGGGGGGGCCGCAAAATACCCAGTGATAGGTAAATAACAAACATGTAAATTACATCACAGCTACACAGGTGAGTTTTAATACAGGTGTTCACTGTAATTTTCATACTGAAGATTTTTTTCCTACAGATTTTTATTTAAATATATTTAGACTTTTTTTTATATTGTTCTTGTCTCTGTCTCTGTGTGCCTATGCAGTCGTAACATAAGCAGTTTCCTCCAGGATCAGTAAAGTTTTCTGATTCTGATTTTGGTTCTGATTAGTGGCTGAGTGGCAGTTTATGTCTGCTATAAAGACACTGCCTGGGTGAGCATATACAGTATTTGAGTTTTCAGCTAAAGGAGAGCCGCCTTCAGGGACAGACGGACACTTGCAGACAGTTGCTGGATCCAGTGCCTCTTAAATGATGCTGTTGATGTGTTTTTTCTATTTTGCTGAGAGGAAACAAACTCTTCAAAAACACTCAGCTGACCCCCTGAGGCCTAGTGTTGACACAATCAACTGCACACAGGAGGGAACAGCAGTGTGATTCTCTGAAGAAGTGTGATGCAGTTTCTACAGGGCAGGCTGTCTTGACTTGTGTTGTGTGGGGGCACAGGGAGGCTTTTAATAATCCGCTGACTATATTAGTCCTACAAGTCAAAAGTTCAAATGTTTCTGGTAAAATTTAAGATGCTCATGAAAACATGCTTTATTGCTGGAGAAAGTGAAGCACAGCCTGCAGTGCGTCTACCAGAACCCTTTTAGAGCACACAGAAAGAAATGAGAGGTGTCTCAAGACAGAGTGATGGATAAAGGATATAATCAATTAGTCTGAGCCAGTTAGTCACATCTCTTTTATAAACCCTTTCCAGAATCCCTATTTGAACGCAAGGCCTGGGTACTTGAATATATCAACCTCTTTTTGTGGCATACACTGCATACACTTTTAAGCCAGTGTTTTATTGAAAGATTAGTACAAAACAGTCATTTTACAGCATGTCAGGGCTGTGGTCTAGACCATCCCTGTCACATTCAAGACTATAACTAGTCAGGATTAGGTCAACACTATAGGGGGCCAAGCAGAGTTGTTTAAGTTTATCTCACTTCAGTATATGAATTAAATTATACCATTACAAGTAGTGATATGGTTAAATGAAGAATTACATTCACATTAAGTATTGACAGGTTTTAATTCTGCACTTTTGACTTTTTCCACATTTCTCTTGAAGTCAGGAACTGACACAAACATGGCACACATTTTCCCACACCCAGATTAAGATCAATACTAGACTAAAAACACTGTTTACATTTTTAAATCACTTTAAAATACACTATGCTCCAATACTGTGTATATTAGCACAAATATGCACTTTCCACACAGTTCCTCCGCTTGTTTCTCAAGTTACGAGTCAAAAAAGAAGAGACAAAATGTAAGAAGAAGGATGTCAAAGAGTTAAAGGAGAATTCCATCAAGTATTCTAAGAAAGACATTCAAAGAAATGTGCCATTCTAGAGAAACTCACAGAGTCAGAAATGTTCACAGTGGTGGTGAATGGAACCAGACATCTGCCTCTAAAAACTCCTCAAAGAAAGTTGTTCCATTAAATGGTTTTGCACGCGCAGCCTTGAGAAGCGTTTGGTCCTAAAACTAAACTCATCCATGGTTGCGGGGCAGCCACATTCCGGGCATTGTGAGACAAACTATATGCAAAAGAAAAGTAATTTAGTTCAGATTTTCTGCTACTTTACCTTCTGTGTTTCATTCACCACTGCCGTAAAGAAATATGAGTCTCAAAAGAATATGAATCTCAAAAGATGAGTCTAAATAGAAATTGTGTAAAATCAGTGGAATTACCCTTTAACATGCTATCAGGAGCTAGGAGGGTTAATGGTTCTATTGAAAATGTACTTATATGTACATTCCGGGGTTGCGGTAGGACTCTGGGCTGTATGACTGGTTCCTGGAGTAGCCATATCCATATAGAACTGGTGTGTGCAGGGCAGACTGTCTGTAGGCTGTCCCGTTTTGCCCGGGAAGTGGGGGTACAGAATCCAGACTGGGGCGGGTGGAGTTCCTTGGTGTGGAGAGTCTGCCTGAGTCATGTATGGATGGGTGCTGCGGGTGGTTGGCCATCAAGTTGGGAATGCTAGGTGCAACAGGCTGGTCGTTATAAAGCACACGCTGGCCATATGGGGTCAGAGCCACAGTGCTGTAGGTGGAAGGTGAAGACTGCTGAGGGTGCAGGTTGTGGCTGGGTATAGGCGGCCGGTACGGCAAGGAGCTGATTGTGCTGGGAGTGGGTGGTAAAAGATGGAATTGGGACAAGGCTGAGCTGTTAGTTCCATAAAGGTATTCTGAGGTAGACTGGCAAGAGAGGAAGACGACCCCAGAGCCGAAGAGGAAGGCTCCCGCAACCCAGCCGATGTAGAGTGCCTCCCCCAGTTCCCTGCGCTGAGCGTCCAACAGCAGTGGGTTGTAGAAGTCCTGGATAATGACGTGAGCCGTCCAGGACACAGGGATGAAGACACAGAGGGCGCCCATGATCTGCATCGCCCCAGCAACCGAGATGATGAGACCTTTGATTCGTGGTTGGTCCAGGAGGCAGGTTGTGCTGCGAAGGCCCGGCAGGGATACAAGCAGGCCCACAGCACTCAAAGCCACAGCAGTGCACATGAGGCCACGGGCCGCCTGGAGTTCTGGTGGGAGGTAAAGCAGGGAGTCGTATGCCTTACACTGCATCCGGATGTTCGCCTGCCGATAACAGTTCATCCACAGGCCCTCCCAGCGCGTCTCCATGACAATGATGTTTTCCTGAATGAAGGCCGTCACCCTCCACATGGGGAGGCCCGTCACCGCTGCGACGCCGACCAGTCCAATGAAGCCCAGTAACTGAGCGATGAGCTCACAGGCCGCAACCATTGTTCACACAGACACTCGAACATGGACCAGAGCCTGTGCAAACTCTGAAAAAGGTCACAGCTCAGATGAAAGTTACTCTAATGCAATCCAGTGGCAGTAACAAGAGGAATCTACTGGGTATTAGTTATCCAAAAAATCCAGCTGCAGCCAAACATTAGGTCCAGAACATCCAGAGGGAAGCTGGATTGAAGCTGATTGCAGTTTAAGACGAGCGTAATCCCAAAATTAAAGTCATCTTATCAATATCTGCACAAGACTAACAGAGAGAAGGAATCCTGTGAGTCTGCCCGAATGTGACGTGCTGGAAAGGGTGCTGACTCTCTGTTGTGGGAAGTGTTCTGCTCTTTTCGGGTTGGTTCAGCAGGATGAGGGCTTCTGCTGAAACTGTTTGTTGCTGCCTTGTTATGTGGGCAACAATAACACACGCAAAGATTTACTCTCCCCCATCTATTCCTACATTCCTTGTTCAATTTTTCTGAGCTACAGTGCCAGTACCTGCCACTAGAGGGTCTTCAGGCCTGGCTCAACAACTCAAATACTGCTTTGTCACTTCATTGTTGTTTGAGGCTTCTTCATGGAACCATCTACTGTAAGCCTACTCGTGCTGATAAGATCCTACTTCCAAATTTAGAAATTGTATGTACAGTTCCGTGGCCGGAAAATCTAGCACAAAAAACGGACGACCTGTCAAAAATATTTTTATTATCAAAATATGGATAAAATTGGAATCAGCATTGCTTCTGTGCTTGTGTTTTGCTTTGTGCCATATTTCCTAGTAGGTATCATTGAGTTTGAGTCTGAGTTTCCCACTAGTAATTATGACTTTGTTGACCATGCATGTGCAATCTTCTGAGGGCAATCTGTCAGATGATGAACCCACACCTTGGCTGGCAAAGGCTAGCAAGACTCCATTGGAATTTATTTTATGACATAGGTGACTAGCATGGCTTTTTTACAAACTTCACACACCAGACATGATCTGATCACTAATAACCATCACCTAGCAGTTTTTGTTCAGTTATTGCTGCTACTTAATTAAGGACACTGGAGGCACTAACTGTTACTAAATTGGCAACTGTGTCACTAGATTTGGTAACTTTTTAAACTCCATTACTAACAAGAGAAAAATCCAGCGGGTTCTTTGAAAAACCTTAACTATTTTAGAATTGCCAAAACTGGCCTGTTGGTACACCAGGCTCTGCTCTACAGTGAATGGCAGAGAGGTGGATGATCGAATTAGCTACATCACAAACCACTTACTACCACACAAAATAGAATGGAAGCAGTATTACTGGTGGGTGCCATGTAGCAGTGCATGCAGTTGCACAGTAAAGTATGAAAGTGTGTTGTTTGGTACACAGCCTACATGTCTATTCACCCCACCCCATCAATAAAAAAACTTCTTGTTGGCAGCAGTTAAGAGTATCTAATGACTTTTAGCGGATTTAATTTCTTTCTATAGAAAATAGTTGGCCACACAATTGTGAGAGTTTCGGCGTCCATCATTTTCCACAGTGTCCCATTTGCATTGTCTCAGAAACATGTAAATTGTGGGTTGGATGATTTCCTTATCTGACTTATTCACCCATTCTCAGGATGCAGTTTCTGTTTACAGCACAGAATATGGATTGAGTCTAGCCCGCCTACTCTATCGGTCCTCATGTGCACTTGTTGGACACAGCAGCACATTCTGGAAACTTTAAACATTAACTACTCTCATGAAGCCCAAACACTGGCTGTGCTGGCTAAGTGTCAGTGTCAGTTACTGCCATCCAGGAATCATCACAATAAGACTCTGGCTGCTTTCGATTGAAGCAGTGGTTCCCAAACTGGGGGGGGGGGGGCACCAATGGGAATTGCAAAGGGGCGCACCAATGGGATAGCCTACGCTCCATTCGAGCACTGCTTGCACAAACATGGACAGGTTTGTGCACCCAGCCATCAGCTGCAAATTCAAGTGTGAGACTTGAGATGATCCTCTTTTAAGTTTTTTTTCTGACTGGGAACTGCTTAATTTTCCCAGCCATTTTTGTGGAGACAGTTGTTTATTCTTGTTTATAACTTCAGTTTGCTCTTTATTTCTCCCA
>JBBPCY010005078.1:0-16022 GCA_037974405.1 Brachyalestes nurse
TCAGCAGCTCCTGATTTAATTTAATGAAGGACTGATTGAGTCAAACCAGGTTTCTGATGGAAACTACAGTAATACTGTACTTCCACAAGAACACACTGATATACTTTACATAACATCACTCTTTACTGTAGAATGCCATTTGTATTTATTTGTTTTTGTTTTATTAGTAGTGTATACAGTAATAATGTGAAGAAAAAAAACTATTCACTGCTCATCTAACCCATTTTAAAAAAAATATTTTTGCGTGTGACTTGCACAGTACTGTGTATAGCTAAGATGACAAAGTTTACTTTGACTTTGACTGTTAAAGCAATGAAGAGGTGCACATAGTAAGGCCTTTAATAGTCACAGTCTTGAAATTACCAGTCTTAGACCTTATACTTCTTTCACCTTGGAACGGAAATGCAACTTTCCTCCTCTTGTAAAGCCGTTCCTTTATTTAAATGTGGGTAAGTGTACCTACCATCTGCTACTTAAAATGGGAAGTAATTCAAACTAATGTAAAGCAACCAGGAAACTTTAAGGGTTTGCAGTCCTCAGGGTTGCAGTTTGAATTCCAACATTTGTAACAGAGCAACTGTTCCAGACCCAGACCTCAGCTAAGCATTATGACTACGACAGTTTATAAATAGTCCAAACATTTCAGAACGATGCGTGTGTGTATTGATGTGTGCAGTGCTTACTTCCACAGGTTTATAGGCCAGTTGTGTTGGAGGGTCTCCTGGCCTTTGCCCTCTTGCGTAATAGTTTCCTGTCTTCACAGCAGATCTTGTGTATGGCCCCCCCTTTGTCCCAGATCCCCTCACCCACTCTCTAGAAGACCACTGAGCTCAGGCTTTTCAAAACAAAGATCTCAGAGAACAAAGGAAAACACACTCAGCCCCTACTCATGTCAGATTCTACCTTTTTATTTTACAAAGTGGAGATGTAGAGAACACATGGAACTACAAATACAACGCAAATGAGTTATATGTCACATTTCAACTTATATTTGAAATTTTATAAAGGATAATAGGCTGGGGCTTTAAGCAACAGGACAAAAGACTTCTTTGTTGTTCTTTAATCTCGTGTCTGTCTCCCCCTAGTGGCAGGTCTTTGTAACTACAGCATTTGTTCAGTTCTTAACACTTTAAAGCCTGTGTTATTAAATAATAAGCAGATGTTTAAAAAAAAGATTGAGCCGTTTATTGGACCATTTAACCAAACAAAACAAAACAAAAAAAGAATCAAATATGACCTCCATATATCCATATTTTTGTATCACATTTGAAACATCTGGTAATGCATTCGGGTAATGTTTTCATGATATTTTATCAACCAAAGATACATTTTGTGCGCCTTTAGAAAAGACTTGGCAAATGTAAAACTCCCTACAGAGTAATGCAAAGACACCAGTTTCTGAAAGAGTTATCTGAGTGTCATCTGATCCTCCTCCTTACTGAGAGAACACACTCTTCTGTGCACCTCCGAAGATTGTGAAGCTCTTTAGAAACAAGCATGAATGACCATTAATAATTAACCTCTCAAACTGACTGTAACTTTCAGTAAATTCCCAGATGTGCGGGTTCACAGGAGGTCATGGCAAAGCTCCAATGTGTACCCAGCTTTGTTTGGCTGTATGATTGTAACTTACGACCGTTAGTGTGACCTGCCCTCTGTAAACACCAACATGACAGAATTCTGTGGCAAAACACAAACTCCTTACAAGGCCAGGGTTGACATGATGCTGTAAAAAAAACTTAACTGTTTATATATAAACACAGCAAATCTTTAATTTGCCTAGTTGAATCATTACGTTAAAAGAAAATGCATATGCATAATCCTACCTATGAAAGTCATGTGTATTTTCAGTTTGAATAATAAATGAATACATATATAAATGCAGCGTGAGCCGCCTTTCTAAGCTGCAGTTTGGAGAGCAGCCCTTGATGTGGTATGGTGTGAGCCCTAGGTATGATCACAGGCATGAGAATGCATGAAAAAACATGTAAGGGGGAACTATTTTGACATACAACAAAGGAAGTTAAATTACAGTAAAAAAAAAAAAAAAAACTTATTTTCTTCCATTACTGTTGTTCTGATCCCAGAATACCACCATGCTGGTAAATATAATGTGAACCATCTAAGCAGTAATTTAACAAGTTCACAACCTCACTGTAAATTACAGACTGAATTTTAGATAGAAAATCTAAAGCTATAAGATTGTAAAATGTAAAATGTACTTACACACCTGCAATTGTAAAAATAAGGCACAAAGCATTAATAAATACATTAAAAACAACTAAACAGAGGAGTCAAAATACACAATCTTCAAAAAATACACAGCTAGGTGCTAAACAGTATTTTTTTCAGACAAACATGTCTTTTTACCCTCGGCACACTCTGTTTGGTTAATGAATAACTGAGCCAATAGTTGGTCTGCACTTTAGAATGACGTATAAAACAAGATTTGGAATTTTCATAAACACAATAAATAAAACCTAAAAATGAATTAACTTTGGAAACCTAGTGTTAGTTGTAATATAAAACTCCATCTGAATAATATTATGAGTCTTTATATTACTGAGCATCCCTAGATCTTCACCACGTTTGCTCCCAATACTGAAGGCCATAGGTAGAGTCTACACCAGTGTTTCCCATCCCTGGTCTTGGAGGCCCACCACTCACATTTTAGTGGTTTCCTTGCTCCCTGATCCAACTAATCGGAGCCCAAAGCATCTTATCATCAAGATCATTTTAAAAGGTAGAGAGGGTTCAATGTGATGTTCACTCTACCAGTTATGAATCATCTTTGTACCAAGATGCTTTTTGGGAACCCCAGCAGAGTTCCTTAACACCACCTACTGGGCTGTTGGGTGTGTTAAGCAAGAAAAGCTTTAAATATGCAGGCGAAAATCACATTGGTCTACACTAATGAATCCTGTTTGCCCAATCAAAATAGCCATGGCAGGCTCAAACACAAACTCAACAACTACAGAGCCATGTGAATTTCATCCAGTGCAATATCATTCAATATTTACTGTCTCTTAATGATTGATTCCTGATACTGACATGCTAATATTTTTGATAGTTCTGTTAGTTCTAGTTATATATCTTATCATCACATCCATTTGTCATTTATTTATTCTATCCCCTTATATTGCTCTATTCTGGTACAGCTGATCCATTCTCCACTTGAGATCACACTTTGCTTTATATATTTTATTCGTATAGTTACAAGTGATAGCATCTACAGAGCTGAACTGAGCTGAACTGAGCTGATCTTCTTATTGCACTGTACATTCCTGTGCACTGTAATGACAATAAAGAGGATCTATCCATCTACTGTACTGTATTGTAATGCATGCTCACTCTCTCAGGGAAATCTAACCCAAAAGAACATGAGACTTAAAAGTGATTAAAGCTGGATACAGTACCCTACTATTCTCTATTAAACACATTTGCCAGACATTTTACTGAGGGTCACAGACATACATACTGCAAACATACATAAATACATATTCTTACTAGATTTAGCAGCCAAGGTTCTCCTTCACATTTGGCAACTGACTGCATTCACCATAAGCTTTATTAGTGTACTGAAGTACACCAAGTATAAGAATGTATAGGGAGCAGAAGTTTACTTATGTCCTAGAAGAACTACGTTTGGTCCCCGGAAGATATTTCAAATGGATGGTTCTGTAAAGTACTATTTCTGTAAATGAGATGTACGTGTGTGGAGAACCATTTAAAAGTTTAAAACACTTCCACCTAATTGAAATATGCATATCTGGCAACCAAATAAGAATGGCTCTTCACAATCATTTTTGCCACAAGGTTCCATCAGAAATAGTGCAAACCTGTGCAAAGCCTCAAGAACGTTCAGTTTCAAAATGATCTTCAAAATCATTTTGATGATTCAAAAAGAGCTTTGTAATAAGTTATCACTGTACAGAATTTGAGACAACTCTGACTGTCCCTTTGTACACCAACCAGGTCATGTCATCACAAACCTCTTGGCATGTAATGTTAAGCAGTGATTACTCTCCTGAATTGAACACCACAAGGTGTTTTTGGATCACACAGTTCATGATGTCTTCCTCCTTTTTCTTTGAGGTTTGCAGTCATCTTTTGCAGACGAGGTTTTGCCCAGTAAGCGTCTCTCCACCTTGACGACCTCGCTGTGTACCTGGGCCTCGCTGACCCCCAGGATGAAAGAGAAAAGCCCCAGCAGCCACATGTACATCCTGGGCAAGCTGGGCTCCAGCTCATGGAAATGGTCCCTACAGTTTCTACACACAGAAACAGCAGTTTGTTAATGCTGGTTATTTACATGTGCACACTTCACTACAACAAAGCACAGCTGGAAAGACATTTTGTTGCTTGCTATTTTTTTGAAATGTCACTCATGCTATAAAAGTTATAACTGCCCAAGTTAGTCTTCATTACCAGAAGAATGACAATGTCTGCTCAGATTGACAATACCTGATTTATCAAAATCCCTTTTTATAAGACTGGGACTTCTCTTGTGCTTCAAGATTTAGGTTGGATCTAATTAGAGAGCTCAATGTTTTTAATTAAAAAGATGAGTCTTTTGATACAACTAAAGTTAAAGTTTCATTTACCTACCACTGTACACTATATGGACAAAACTCCCATTCCACCAACAGGGACATTAATGAAATTGCATTTAAACACATAGACTTTAATATGGAGTTGACCCACTTTGCAGCCATAACAGCTTACACTCTTCTTGGAAGGCTTTACACAAGATTTTGGAGTTTCTGTGGGAATCTGTGCCCATTCATTCTGTAGAGCATTTATGAGGTCAGACACTGATGTTGGATGAGAAGGTCTGGTTCACTATCTCTGTTCCAGTTCATCCCAAATGTGCTGGATGGGGTTGAGGTCATGCTGGAATATAAAAGGTTCTTCCACAAACTGTGTCCACAAAGTTGGGAGCATGGTGTTGTCCAAAATGTCTTGGTATACTGAAACATTAAGATTACCCTTCACTGGAAGTAAGGGGCCTAGCCCAGACCCTGAAAAACAGCTGTGTCCCAATACGTTTGTCCATATAGTGTAAGTTTCCCTGATTCAAGAATGTATGATAAAAATAATAAAATGTAATGTCTGATTCATACCAGATATGTACATTTGCTGTAACCCATCTACAAATTCTAATGTAAATTCAAAAATGCAAAAATTAAATACTTGCAGTGTCCCTACTGGCTGCATTAAGGGGTTTGTTTGGCAAATGATGTCAGTATTGAACATAAATTGTTTGTCCAGTACCTCAAGTCGGTGTGCCAATACTTTTGATTGAGAAGCAGCCTGTATTTTCCTTTTTTCTCCAGCGTGTAGCTGAGGCTCTTGTCCTGGAGGCTGGGTCCGTCTGCGCCCTCCTCCTCTCCCCAGCGGAAAAGGAAACTGGACGGTGAGGAAGGCTGCTCTGGGTCTGCGCCACTCAGAGCCTTGAAACTGCTCTGCAACTGCTCCACCAAACCTGGACATGAGTGAGAGGAGACAGAGGCCTGAGCTTGAATGGAGTTGCAGATGGAGACGGCTAAAACATCTGGCTTACAGGAACGACGCCATCAAGAGGTACGTTCTTCTGGATTACAGCACATTTCCTCAGCTTCAAATCATCTGTTAATTAGTGCAAGTGTGGTGCAAGTTACATATTGTAGCTGCTAATGACTTCCAAGCTTTAATAGTGCAGCCTGGGAGACAAAGCTCCTCATATCTTAACATCCAATTACACCAGAATCAGACTTTATTGCCTAGATGTGTCTGCACATACAAGGAATATGAGATTATTTATGCCAAACGAAGCTACTGAAGCATAATCCAATCTGCACCTAGCAACCTACTCATTCACCCTGGAGCTGACACTTACATGAACACTGAGCACAAATACTGAAAAGAAAACCCAAGTGCAGTTTCACAGATCTAATAATAGACTAAGATTTATCGTCAACAGAGAATCACCACTGGAAAATCATGTTAATCTAGGTTTAGGCTTAATCTGGGTCTGTGAAACTGCTCCAATAAGTGCGATTTTAACGCTCCCATTGCTTAAATATTTAACATTCAGCTGAATGGAAGGATGTAGATATGTTAATTTTTTGTTGTTTTAACAGACAAACCCCGCCCCACCCAAGCCCCGCCCTCAGGCGTAGACCAATGCATCCCCCTCACATTAAAAATGCTTCTGACGCCCCTGATCTAGCAAAATTACACTGAACACATTTGATTTTCTGTAAGGTTACCTCATTGTGTTCTTTTTCTGTTGATCATGCCTCAAAAATTACTAAATTAATAGAACATGGATAATCACAACAAATACAATGGAATAATCAAAGAGAAGTGAACTCATTAACAATAATGAGAACAGAGTAAAAACAATCTGAAATAAATTTACATGACAAACAATAGAAATAACAGCTGAGGAAAGTTCTGTAGAATTGGCCACAATCCTTCAGGAAGAGCAAGCTTTGTTTTGTTTAACTCCATGAGGAACAGTCAAGCTAGTCTGTTAAAAAAATGAAGGCAGAACTTACGTCTTCTTTTAAGAACCACAGTCATGTGTTTCAGAGATGGAATGACCGGATGACTGGCTTTCCACTGTCGCCTAAAGGAAACGCATTTGAGTTAAGAACCAAATTAAACAAGGCAATTCCCAATATAGTTCACTACAGGCCAGAGGTATGGTCCCAGCCTTTGATAAAGAAAATAAAATAAACGAATGACTGCTTTTCAAAATTTGGTTACAAGAATATCCTTAAAACAAACGCAACCGACTGGTTTTCAATATTTTATTTTAATAGTTTAAGATTATTTTAAAGGCTCAAACTATTGATATTAAAGAAAACATTTCAGGTCTGTCTTTAGTGCGCTGGCATTCATTTTGTGTTGGATCATGAAAAAAGAATGAAAAAAGAAAATGTCATTCTTCTACAAGATAGGGATCTCAAGCATTCCTCAAAATTGTGCCAAAATGATATCTATATAAGTAAAACGTTTTGAGCATTATGTGTCGGCCTCCCCAGTCTTCAGATCTTTCTCCCATTCAGCTGGACCTACAAGTTTGAAATGGGCATCCAGCAAATAAGACAGAACGGTTTGCCTGATTGAAAGGGTGCTGGCAGGGTTTGGACACAAGTTATTTCCAAAAACTGCTGTGAATCTGTGCTGCTGTGATAAAGCCAAGGGGGACTCATTAAACTGCACTTACAGTGTATATTGACATTACACTTCAAAATCAGTCAGTTACATTTTTAAAGCATTTTTTAAAAGGTTTTCTTGCAATAAGACTTTGAAAGAGCAGAGTATCATTTATTTTTTGTCTGGCCTGTAGTGTATGTATCTTACGTGGCCTCAAACATTTCTTCTCTCTTTCTAGCCCGCTCCAGTGCAGGCTGCACAGTCATATACCAGCTCCTCAAACTAAACATTCTGCTGTCTGTGAAAGTGTTAAAGACAAATATATACATATATTCGTTATTATATCATATATAAATACATATAGTGTATTACAGTGAGATTTCCAAAAGGATAACAGTACATTATCATAAGGCCATCACAAAATGAAAGAGTAACATCTGCAAGTTCTCTCCAGCACTAAAGATGAGATGGAATAATTACACTTGTTTACCTTGCTTGGACGTATTCTTCTTCCCTGGATTGCTTTCATCTGCTTTTCTGGATAACTTCCTTGAGACATGAATGGAAAAGAAAGAAGCATGGAGTGACTACTGTATTGCATTGTTATTCAAAACCTGAAAGGTGGCAGTTCTCAATAGCACGCATTAAAAAGACTGATGAACCTCATAAATGAGTTTAAGGTAAAAACAAACCAATTTTCTGAATGGAGAAAACCGTTCACTGTACCTTGTTGTAAGGTACATGACAATGGAAGAAAATTCAGTAATTATGAACTGTAGAACTAACAATGCTGATCCATCATAATTTGTACAATACAGCTTATTTGTCTTATGTGACATCAGTAACTGACTGTTTCGCTATTTTCCTGTACAGGATAATCAAGATGCTGTCTATGTTCCTGTGCAGTTGGATGCAATAACTGGTGACAGTAAAACAAAAACATAACATGAAGCAAACCAACACAACACTGTTTAATCACTCCAGTGAATCGGGCAGTACAACACCAGTTAACTTTAACTAAACTTAATGCAGATGTATGGATAAACACATCTAAATATTTGGTGGCAAATACTGGTATGAATTTGTGTGGCTACAACAAAACTAATAATACTGGCAGATATGATATTTAAAATATAATATTTATATCCTCCTGAGACCCGGCCCATTCATTTATGTCCTTTATAGTGGACATTTTGTTCACCTGTATCTTCCTTAAGTGTTTGGAGTTACCCCATCAAGCCCTATGGAATTCTGTAGAGGACATCCTGGGCTTTCCAGTGATGTGTCATGTGATGGGTTTGCATGCTGGGAACAAGGACTGCAGTGGCAAGACATACATGAGGGGCACCAAATGCAAAATGTTCCTCTGAATAACCAAAAAGAAAACATGCTCCAAGAACTATCACAGCTAAAATGTCCAGAGGATGTTCTATGACTTATAATTAACTGTTGCACTAAAATACGCGTTTCGTTGTCCTTGCAAGCAACAAGCCACAGAAGAGTGATACAGAATTTTATTGTTTTGATCAAATTGAATGAGTTCTTGGGTTAATATCACTATTTTATTTTCTAAATTCACACGGTTCTTTTTTCACACGGAAATTGTCCAGTTGTCCTCTACAGTGGACATGCTGGGAAATTAAATTAAAAAATATATATTCAAAGAAATTTAAATTGTAAGGTGTTTTTTAGGCCCAAGTAGATAGAAAAAAATCACACAAAAAAAGAAATTAAGACATTTTTTTTCTTCGGTTCTCAGGAGGATATTATTAATACAATAATAATTTGGCAAAATTCTTCGAATAGTTATTACAACTGTTCTGGGTGTCAAACTTGAGACGCTGATGGAGGTGTCTGAGAGGAGAATGCTGAAGAAGCTGCTCCACATCATTGACAACCCTTGCGACCCCATGCACGCATCCTTAATAGGCCATCAGAGCACACACAGCAAAAGACTCATAAATGCAGGACTGAACGCCACAGGAATTTCCTCCTACCTATGGCCACCCTTTTCAGTACGGGAACTTAAGTTTTTATTCTGTTCCGCATGGGATTTGTGCAATATACAACTCAGCTGTTTAATCTGAGAGTTGACTGAATGTTAATCTCACTACCATATCTGTTGCTATTATTGCATAGATTTTTATTGCATTAACATTAAGCCGCTTTCATCTCATCTGCTGCAATATTATTGCATTTATTTCTATTATTTCTATTTCTATGAACACTCTTGTACTATGACTGCCAGGATGGGCTCCAGCAACTCCCACAAAAACCCTCTGGATAAGCCACTTGATTAATGTATGAATGAATTGTGTATTTGTTTTTCACCTTAATGCTCCTCAAAAGTTACAAAAAAACTGTCAGTAAATATTCTGTTCTTTCATTTCTTTGATGACAGACACTCACCACTCGTGCTGATCGTTCAGCCTGAAGAGGAGCTTCATCGTCACAATGATGAGCGCTACTGCCTGAATGTCGTAGCACCGGAGTCTAGACTTTGGCTCGGAAGGATCAAAGGTTAAGAAGAAATCCTTCCCAATAGCTGTTTTCTCAATTACTTCACATACCAGGGGATGAAGATCATCTGAT
Source organism: Brachyalestes nurse (assembly GCA_037974405.1). Lineage (NCBI taxonomy): Eukaryota > Metazoa > Chordata > Actinopteri > Characiformes > Alestidae > Brachyalestes > Brachyalestes nurse. The sequence continues at coordinate 9,739 of JBBPCY010005078.1, forward strand.
AAAGAGAAAGAGTTCAAAAAAATGAGAAAGTCATGAGAGAAAGAGGCCCACCAGCTCTACTCCACAGCTTCAGAAGACCCACCTGGGAGGTTGGCATCCATCAGATAGCGCACGGTGAGCAGGGCTGGATGCAGGAGGCAGTCCTTAGTCACGGGAGGGAAAGACTGGAGCTGTAAAATCTTAGCTAGCTGCATTGCCTCCTTTTGCACCTTACTGTAGGAGGGGATGCTCTGTAAAGCACAAACAGTATTAAAGAGAACAATAATTTAGTCAGAAACAATATAAAGTTTCGAGCATGTGCACTTTCTTACTCGCCCACCTCAACTCTAAAGATCAGCGCATCCTTCCCAAAGAACTTCATCTGTTCAAGGAAATGCTCATGGACATTTATGTAGGGGACAAGCTTTTTGGACACCAACCTGTTGCAGAAACACAAAGTCAGGTAACTCATTGTCTTCAAGGTCTTTTCAGGGAATGAAAGCATTAGTGTAATAGCGGCTCTCAGTCCTGGTCTTTCAGTAGCACTGTCCTGCACATATTTTAGTTTCCTCTGCTCCCTACACACCTGACATAACTAGGCTAATTAACAGAGCCCCACTGAGGCAAACTGGATGTGTTTAAGCAGCTAAACACCACAGTGTGGATGGAAGTGGTACTCCAGGACTAGGGGCGAAAACCACTATATTCAAATATACTTCTTGTCTTTTACACAGAAATGCATTTATTTATTTACTTACTTATTGTTTTAAAGGTGTTGTTCTTAATATAATTTTAAAACAAATTGTTTAAAGGGGACATATTATGCAAAACTCACTTTAGTTATAATGGGCTATACAAAACATGTTCATGAAGTTCTTTGCACAAAATCACATAAAGAGATATCACCAGGTTTATTCTTCACAGTTTTGGTCCCTTTTAAAATGAGCCGTTTAGACGGAGGGCCCAGTGTGACATTCCACTGGGCCAATTTGCATAGAACCACCCCTCATATGTTCGAGACCCCACCCAATGGATTAGTTGAAGATCCACCATTTTGTCTGCTAGTTTTACGAGCTTAGCGAGAGCTACGGCTACAGGCAGAGGCAGGTCACAAATGAAGTGTTGTGTTGTTGCTGCAAAGAACAGCACAAATCCCTACACTTTTTCCCAAACAACTGCGTGGTTCCATTTCATTTTCCATGGGCATGTCCCAGCAACAATCGGTTTCGTTCCACTTTAAATCCTGCTATCCAGGCTGCAATATCGCTATTTCGCCTGTAGATGGGAAACTTTACTGAGGTTTACATTCAGAATTCTGTTGCCTCTACAGGCGAAATAGCGATTTTGCAGCCTGGATAGCAGGATTTAAGGTGGAACGAAAAATTTGAATAAGGAGCTGTGAATAAGGAGCTAACTTCAGCGTTTTAGGGGAATATGTACCTACTGTCCGTGACAAGTCAGCAGATGAGGGAAATGTAAGTACTTTCAAATAATGGCTTTTGTGTTTCTATCACAGTTGGGTATGAACTAGCTTGATCGTTTCATGTCATAAGCGTAGCACCATCAGGAAAGCCCATAGACTAAAGTGAGTTTTGCATAACATGTCCTTTAAAATGAAATGAAAGTGTTTTGGGAGCATATTTGGGGGTATATTTAGGGTTTACACTATAAAAACAGGCATTTTTAGGCATTTTTTTACCACATCACAACATCACGGATTTTCACCTTACGTGGGGCTCTTGATATGCTTATTGTGGGGGTTTACTGTATTGCCATGAAAACATCTGGGCCTCATCTGCCACGTCCAAACGTCCAGCACGAGGGCGAGGGGACGGGACGACTGAGGCCCGAATGTGACAAAAGCAAAAAAATGTGGAGGATTGCTGGACCGCATTAAAGCGGGGGTTTACTGTAAACCATAGTAAATGTTATGTAGTGATTTAGTACCCAATATATAAGCATAACAATTACGCAACATCATGTGTGACTGACATGTAGTTTTGACATGTTTAAACTGGGCAGCTGATTTATTTTAAAAGATTATTTTATTTAACGGCCTGCTGTTCTGTAACAGCTTCCTGTATGATATCAGCTTCTGATTCTGAAGGTTTCCAGACACATGCGATCTGCTCCTCATTTTACAAACACATACACCCACACATACACACACACACCCCTAATACAGAGACTTCCTGGAGAAGGAGTGTTTCAGAAATTTCTGGCTGCGGCTGGAATAGATTTAGGATGAAACTGGGGGCGCGAGCAGGAAGGTGACCAGGAAATCCAAATCAGGAAACCAAATGTGGGAAGTCTGGAAGACAATGAAATGCAATCGTTTCATTCATTTGCTTTCGATGCTTTAAAACATTAATCTCAAAAGAGCTTCACTCGGGCCCCATCCTTTCAGCCAAACAAAATGACGACAGCAGGTGGATCTGAGCTCACTCCTTGATTACTGGTGATGACAGAGTGGAAGCAAGGGTCTTTTTTCCAACCAATTTTTATGTGTACGGGCTTTTTTTTTACTGGAAATGTTCTGCTGCGCTCCACCCGTATATGGTTATTAGCTGGATGCTAAAACAATTCAACAAATTGTATTGTTCTTTGGAAAAAGCGACTGCCTGAGGTGAAAGGACTGTTTGGTTGTACGTCTGAGTCACACAGTTATTCAGGAATTATTCACAGTCACCACTTAGACTATGAGGTTACAGCGATGAAGGCATAGTGAAAGTCATATGCTCTGGCTCCGGCCGGATCACTGCGTGTCGGAGGTAACTTAAAGTCACACGCCCCATTTGGTATGAAGAAATACAGTTCCCTCCAGTACTCAAAACATCTGTCTGAGCGTTCTCCATGACAAAGAGCACAGTATTGCGTAAGCGTGGCATGAACAGAGACCTCACAATAGATTTTACAAGTTTGTGAGACACTGAGCATGTTGTGGCATGAAACAGTAATGTCCCATCTATGTCTCAGAACCAGCTCATGTAATAGACCAGAATAAAAAAAAATTCATTTTCACTTTGCTCTTTATCTCTTCTTATTCATCCCTCCTCTGCCTGTTTAATGAACGGTGGGTGAGACATGGAACATGTCGTGGCATGGAAAATAATGGTCCATCTATGTCTCAGAACCAGCCCAAATAATAGAACGGAATAAAAAAAAAACAGGCTTTCTCTTTATCTCTTTTTATTCAACCCTCCTCTACCTTTGTGATGAAAGATGGGCACTCTGCTGGGTCCAGTGAAGGTCAGCAGTGGGCTAATCCACTTCCTTGTTGTTTTCCGGGTCAGGTCGTAACAGAATTGCTTCAACGTGCTATATTGTAATCTTCTGATTGACGAAACCACAGAGAGATGTGCGGCATATGTGGTCAGACATTGGTAAATAATATTGTGCAAGGCCAGACTTGAGGCTTTGGCCTTAGGTTCTGCGTCAGTCATTGGGAAATTCACACAATCATTCCTTTTGAATCACTGGGGCACATGCACAGTGGTACACAAACATTTCAAGACTTCATGCCTCTGCACAACCTATAGCTGTTCCATTCTACACCTTGAAATTTTACTTTCAAAGAAAAATGATACCCTGTTTTATTCCAGAGCTTTATACTATTGGCGCGTATACTGATGCTTATTGATGGGAGCTCACATTACTGTGTAGTCTGCATCCTCTGAAATGGACTCAGCTGCATCCATGATATTTGTTAGAATTCTTGACATGTGGTTATATCAACACAACTGTTTAATATAACAGTTTGTCATTCCTCAGAGCAAGAGAGCATGCCCACTCACTAGTCCCTCAGAATATCTTATAAGGAAACTGTGGCCTGATGCATGCAATATTTTAATGCAATTGGAAAAGATGTGCCTGTAAAAACTTAATTTGCCATCCCCGTATGCGTGAAAGGTTACACCAAGTTTGCAGACAATAAATTCTAGGATTGTAGGATAGGAAATGCAGAAAGTCCCAACCGAGCTATTAAAATATAATTATTCCAACTTCAATGGAATCAAAGTGCCAGAAGACACCCATTAAACTCACTACAAAGCTAAAAACAAACAGTTGTGTTGGAAGGAATTGGGAAGAACATTGCACTTGCTTCGGACGGGAAAGTCTTATTTCACGTTCACTTGTGAAAAGCAGCCTGTTGCTGAAGTGATTCATCACAGTCAAGCACCATCCTGAGCACATACCACACTGTGGAAAGCACACAGTATACACTATAAGGACAAAATGATTGCGACACCTGACCATTTCACCTACAGGGACTTTAATGACATTTCATTCAAATACATTTCATTCAAAGACTTTAATATAGTGTTGCCCCCCCCCTTTTGCAGTTGTTATTATTGCATACAAATGTTTTGTTACGTGTGTTTGTATTTCGCTCAGAGAAATGAAATTACCATATTGTTCCAGCAGAGGTCCAACCAGTTTCACACATAGGTCATGCTTCCTTTTACATGCAATACTTTATACAGCGGTTCCCACACGTAGACGTGAAGTGTCAAAACAATATAAAACTGGCTTGAACATAACTTGTTGCATTTTGTCTTTGCTGTAAATTCCTCCAAGATGACCTTAACAGCTCCAGGGAAGCCCAGCCAGTGACACACCAGACTGGCTTCCACTATTTCCCAACAAGAATAAGGCTACTGACTGTCCTTCGCAGCTATTCATTGTGTGTCTAAGAGTGACACAACACATAACTTACAGTCGAAAATATTGCTTTTTGGTTGCTGGCAGAATTATGGGAAGAATAGTTTCAAGAAGAACATTTGTGGAAAGAATTCATTCAACCTTTTTGTTCTATATTTATTTCCCCCTTTCTTGATTTTTTAAAAACTTTGTATTAATGTTTTCCAATTCAACTATTCATTTACAAATGCATATATATTACATAGACTTGTTCTGAAATGGCACAACTGTCATGGTGGACACAGGGAAGGAGGACGCAGATGCGGGAGTCTTGGGAAACACAATGAAACTTAGGCAACACAGTTCTCAGAGAACACATACAGAAAAAGTACTTTCAACGTGGTGCAAGTAGCCTCTCCATCTCTGCCGGTCCAAGGAAAGGGTCACGCTCAGCCGCAGACTGAGACGGACCCGATGCATTTATGACTCCTTTTAGAGCTCAGTTAGGCTCGGCAAAGTGTGGCAGCAACGTGGGAGGTACCAGTCCGACTAGTCACTTCTGTTTATACAGGAGAGAGAGTGGGAGATCACAGTCACTGAGGTGAGACTTGAAACTACACTTGCCTTACTGAACCCTCCGTGCAGGAATCCGTAGCTTCTCACATGAAGCATGAGCCTGTCCAGAGAACCGAGTCACCACAGCAGAGAGCTACAAGGTACACACACACACACACACACACACACACACACAGATAAAGGATATAATGAGGGTGACAGCACGTTTTCCCGGCTGGCTTTAACTCTGGAGACACAGGGGCTAGACACGGACAACCAGTCACAGGACTGGACTCATGAAACATAAAGGAGGTTTAACACAAATGTAAAAGAGACACAGGTGAGCCAGTTATCTGGCACTTAGCAACTCGGGTTAGGTAACCACTCAGGGGAAACCTGGAACAGGTGGGTTGCCAGGCACCGGGCTAAACGTAGACAAACCAACACGAGGATGCGAGTGAACCCCCCAAGCTCAGAACGCCCCAGGCTCAGAACTCCGGTGACGTGGCCCGCTATGGGCGAGGTCGAAGTGTCGAGAACGTGACAACTATTACTTAAAGTGTAAAGTGGCCCCTTACAGTCACACATGAATACACCACAGCACAGCACACAGTGTGATCAATGTGAAATTCTTTCTCTGCATGTCACCCATTCATCAAGAGAAGCAGTGGGCAGTCAGCAACACAGCACCTGGGGAGCAGTGTGTGGGGATGATACCTTGCGCAAGGCTATCTCAGAGGTGCCACTAGCAGGGATTAAAACCTATGACCTTCTGATTGCACAAGCAACATCAAGCCAAGGTTCCTTTCTGTGAGGATGTTTGCATGTTCTCCCTGTGTGTTTGTTTTGTATCTGTGTGGGTTTCTTCCCACAGTCCAAAGACATGCACATCAGGTGAACTGGAGATGTAAAATAAACCCTAGGTGTGACTGTGTGCTTCAGTGTGTTTGTTTTGTGTCTAGAATGGTGATAGACTGGTGACTTGTCCAGATTGTTTCTCCATCTTTCACTCTGAGAGGGCACTATATAAGATCAGGCACTGATGTTGGATGAGAAGGTCTGGCTCACAATCTCCGTTCCAGTTCATCCCAAAGGTGCTGGATGGGGTT
>JBBPCY010005098.1:0-16020 GCA_037974405.1 Brachyalestes nurse
CAATGGAGCCGGAGCCAGCACAACAGACAGGGGTGGACTTGCAATCTGTACGTTCAGGAAAAGTCCAGAGCGGCCGGCCTGAATTTCTCGGCCAAGATGTGGCTGAGATGCGCATACCAAACAATTCTGTAATCTGTAGTGGAGTACATATTAAAAGTAACCTTCCCAACACTGTGTGGGGCTTCACTTGCCATAATGGAATGTATGGACACAAAGAAAATGGGCACCCATTCATTATCTCAATAACTTATTCTTAACCAGGGTTGCTGCAGCCTATCCCAGCAGCCAACAAAATTATTTTATGTCCACTTACCCCTTTTTTGCTGTACTGCCCAGCGTCACATGTACATATCAGTCAACTGACAATTGTCTGATACATTTTCATAATGTGGACCATATGAATAACACATTCTCGCCCCATGTGTCTCTCCTTTCCCAAGAGAGTTTTTGGAAGACCGCTGTGGCAGGCCCTCTAAAGTGAATAACTGCCAATATAGGGGCCAATTCAAAACTCCAGTGCCCAAAAGTCAATGTTATTCTCCATCATACCTCTAACAAAATGTCTCATGCAATGAATATTCTCAGGCAAAATATTATTCCATTCACTGGGGCCAATATCTCACCAATCTTGCTGATATGAGTAAGATGAGTTTGTTTTGAGTTGAGACACCAAAGCTGACTTAGAAATCAAAAGATAACAGATTTGACAGGGATTGCTGAGCAGAACGGGGGTATATGTGAGGAACTCTAAGTTGTGCTGGCAGAGAGCAGAGAGTGTGAAGGACAGTGGAGTTAAGTATAAAGGTTTGGTTTAACCCTTAGAAGTCAGATTATATTAGTAAAGTCTGATTTCAACAAATAAAACCAGTGTAAAGTTCAAAGATCTTAAACAAAAGATATTTGAGCATTTTTTTCAATTGCAATAACTTGTTCTATGTGACATAGGAACAGGAACATCAAACAATTTTCAGCGGACGTCTGAAACCTTAAGCATCAAGACAAACCAGGGGAACTTCTGTGTATGGAGTTGTTTGGCTTCCGGCAAAGATCTGCACTACTCGTGTTCGAAGGGTTAAAGGGATTAAAGCAAAATGGCAGTAAACGCAAGAGTGAGGAATGGCAAGGAGTGACATTAATCAACCACATTGCACCCATTTTCAGCATCATTTCATAGGAACAGTTAGTTGACAATTAATCAAATCTCACTGTGCCAAAAATATCAACTTCAAAGTCCTGCAGCAACATCTTGAAATGCTGAAATATTATTGAGGAGTGTGAGCATAGCTTTTAATGTGACTCCACAGCCCTTTAAATCCTTCACTTGTGGATCAAACCGCTGTTACCAAAAAGTAGCAGGTATAATTGCAGTACCCAGAGGACAGTCTTCTCATTAACCGTCCAAGCCATGACTCAAAATCTGCTCCACCAGCCCTGGAAACCACACTGCAAACCAAAGACTGCTGTTGTGTTTTGACCAATGTAATCAGGTTAACGATTACACTATCAGCTAATGTGAAAAAAAAGTAAATTACACAAAAAACAGAACCTTGTGTGTATCTTATCAGCAACTAACAATGGGTTTGTTGTGTGGGTTTGCTTGTGTTGTGGTTTAGGGACAGGGCCTTTCTTGGAGCAGTACAATCAAGCTAACGTTCTGCCACCAGATACCACAGTGGGTGGACTCGGGTCAGCCCAGGTCATGGAAACATTTGAACACTATGCTAACTGGAACTTGTTCCAGCTTTGGCCCTGGCAATACTGTCAGATATCCCAAGAGTATCTTTTGACCACAGTGAAATTAGTTCCTCTTATTTGCCTGAATAGGCTTTCTTCTCAGTGCCAGTATTCTTTTTGATTTCTCTCTACTCTTCTCCACCATTGAAGATGCCAAGTCTATTTGCCATCTGACCTCCTGTATCAGCCAAGTCTTCATCTCTGATTTCAAACTGGGTGGATTTTTACCCATCAGGCAAAGAAAAACCAATGAGTTGTCTTTGTGGCTTTGTCTCTTCTATTGTCTTTGACCAGTACTGCCGCTTTCAACTTAGACCAAGCAATGCTATTTACATTTTCAATACAAGGGTGTCACCCAAAGTGCCTTAACCATTAACCTGAGTGAAGCAGCCAGAAGTTTGCAACTGAACACCCCAAGTACAAAACCGAGCCTTTGGCAGAACTTGGGGTTGGCATCTCCTCAAAAAGAAGTTGGCTCAATGGTATGTTCTGTCATAGCTTGCAGAACTCTGATCTTCTAAGATCTCTGATAAACAGAGGGTTCAACTACCCACTGCCGAAGCTAGAGGGGTACCAACAGCTTGCCAAGGGAATCTAAGCAAGCAAGCCAGCAATAAATACACAAAGGCAACATCCATCACTTTCCCATGTTGAAGATAACTTATTGTTAACATTAGTCTGCCACAAAGGTGTCCTGGGGTTTCAACCAAGCATTTTCATTCAAGCAGGTCTTCCCAAATGGATAAAGTCCAGAACTCCAAGAAAATGATGTTCAAGTCACAGTCACAAATTCCTTTTCTTCCCATTCCAACAATTCCAATTTCATTTCAGATTCTGAATATTACTGATCCGGATTTTTGTGGTATTGTGCAAATACTGTTCACTTACATAAGGCATCACAGTGCACCACAATACATGGAAGCAAGGTACAATAAGAGTACACTGATATGGACTGAAGGCCTACAAGACATCCGTTACAGTCCTTGAACAGGTGGTGTGATCAAACTGCTGGAAAAGAACCCATCTTAAAGTAACAGAGAGGAAGAGCCATGAAAGTCATCAAAACTGCAGGGAGAGTTAGAGAGGGGGTTTTCTCAATTTCCTGTGGAGTGAGGCCTTATAAAGTGTGCTCATATGGGCCATGATCCGGGCTGAGACTTCCTGGAATGCCAGGTTGGCATACCTGAGGGAGTAGAAGCAGGAAGTCCAAGCATAGCTTCAAACGACAACAGGAGCCGAAAAGGTTATAAACTCACACGTGGAAGTGGCAGATGGAAGAAAAGGTGGGTCAGGCCTGGTAGCAGGAGGAAATCATCTGGGATGGACTGGTACCAGGAGAAAGTGGATGGAATCAGGCCTGGTAGCAGGCAAAACTGACATAAAGCAGTAGGTGGCTCTGGACCATATTAGCCCCTAAAGACTTTTATTAGTGTTTTTTTTCTTTATTATGCAGTGATTTATTGTGAATTTTCAGTGAGGCATCACAAGCTATTATCAACTAATTCACTCACACAGATGTGCTATCTGTCACACTTGCTTTCCACTGGGCCCTTGCAGGTGTCTCCATGTTTTTAAATGGCCCATGAGTTGCTAGACTGCCCCCACATCCATGAACTGAACCAAATGGCAAATCCGGCTTTCCGAAATGAGGTGAGAGAGGGGATGTAGTAAAATGTCGAGCCCTGCACGGCCCGGAAAAGTGAAATCCCAATAGTCAGTCCCACTGAGACCAGACATACTTCTATATGACCAGCCACTCCTGGTCCGTATCACTCAATTTTTCTCGTCTCTTTTTCCAGACGTCTGGCCCCTTTGTCCTATGCACTCTGTGGCTTTGAGTCAGAGTGTATGAGTGGACAGAGTAAAGCACAAAAGATATTTTCATAGCCTAATCCATACAGTCTCAAATACTGACACAGCAACAGATAATCATGTTTTTTCCTAAAATAAATATGTGTGGATGAGGTCTTGCCATTTATGTGTGGAATCTGGAATTTTGGTTTCCCACAGTGGTAAGCAAAGGTTTTATTTAAGATAGGGGTGAGTGTTTTACGGTCTTTTTTGTATTGGAACATCTTAATGTCTTGATGTTGAAGAACTACCTTTATCATCATTCTGTACACTGCTCCACTACCAACAAAACAGTCCAGAGCAAGGTCGAAATGAATGTCCAGCTAACGAGACAAAACTGTCTGCATGCTTAAAAGGATGCTGGGAGGGTTATTTCCAAAAAATGCTGGAAAGGATGCTGCTAATCTGAGCTGCTGTGATGAAGGCAAGGGGTGGTTATATTGATTAAAGTCATACATAAGCTATTCATTAAATTGCACTTACAGTGTATAATGTTACATTACACTTCAAAACCAGTCATTTACATATTTTTAAATACTTCTAATGTTTTCTTGTAAACATTTTTGAAATATGTTGAGAAATATAATGATGCTGATATATATAAATCATTATATTTTACAGTTTAAACAGAATTTGCATGGGGCCCCCAGGTCCCATAATAGGAGCCACTTCTCTAATCAAGCAAACTCAACTTTTCTCCCTAATCTTTTCAATGTAATAATAAACCCCTCTCCTTTACCTCAGCACATACAACAGCTTGTATCCTGTCCTGTAGGTCCTAAAAGAGGTGTTTTTTGCACACATGGAAGCCTAAAGGAACACACAATCCACTTTCTTACACCCTGGGGTCCTGGCCAGTAAACCTAGCACTATAAATAGGGCCACACAGCTCCTCTGGACCCTGTAAAGTACATGTGGCTGTTTTTTCTCTTTCCTTACCACACGTGGCATCATTTGTCATATCTGTGGCTGGCAATTCAATTTAAGAATGATGAAAAAAAAGAACATGGCACAGCAGCCCACATCCAGCAAGTCGTCCCAGCTGCCGGACCTTACCACAAAGTGCACAATCTGGCAACCATAACAAAGGCCCCGGTTTACCGAAATTAAGGAGGGGATTAGCAATGCTTCCATTAAATGGCTGTTGCATAAAATCCACAGCTTGGGTTTGTCAACAATACATAATGCGATGCACAGCAAGTACAGCTTTACATCTAACGTGGTGACCCAGACATTCTAAACTTAGGTGGTCTATTCTGGGTCAGAAAATGTGCAGAAATGTGCAGTTTAACGTGCATTAGCCATAATCCTGTATGACTTTTCATTGAGGAGGAAAGGCAGAATTATAAGTTCCAATTTAAACTGCGACAGAGTGCTATATGAGGCTTTCCCTCACTCCACCCTTTCATTTGAGCTTTCAAAGCACAAATCAAGTAACAGTTAATCCATCTAGACCAAAGGTTAGCACAAAGCTCCACACATTGGACTTGTTTCAGTCCACCGCTGCAAATGTTTCATTTTTGTACGGCCTTTCACTTACCAGTTCTACAGCGTCATGGCTAGGCTGAGCACTGGGGTGGCATTAAAGCCAGCCAAGCTATGCTGACACTGACACCAAGAAGAATAAACCTGGTCATGAAGAACTCCAATTGAACAGGTGTCTCTCATGTCACAGATGTTCAGTATTCTTCCTGCCAAATGAAACATGCTTTACCTGTCTCTTCAATGTCATTTAACTTTATTTTACACACTGTAATTTCAGTGGGACACAGCTGGGGCCCCAGTCACACATTTACACAATTAGTTATGGAAGGAATTCATTTTACATTTCATTTATATTCAGTATCAGGCTCAAATCTGCTCCCTTTTTTCCTGATTTTCTGCTCAATTTAGTAGTTTCCAACTCCACCCACTTACCTACTTAAGAGCATCTTATACAGTGTTCATGAAGCCTTGTAATGCATACAGAATATTCATAGCTTTTTATTTTTAACCCAGAAAAGCTCTGTTTCAGCTCTGGTTTAGGTCTGTAGCCTATTAACCCATTAAAAAAATTATCTGAATCCAGGAAAATTTTCAGGATAGTTTCCACCCATAAGTGAGTGTGGAAAACATGGAGAGGATGGGGGTCCGGAGAGCGGCAAGAGTGTAGGAGAACAAAGAGTTTTAGATTTTTACAACATTTTTTTTAAAAATCTGATTGTACTAGTATGCACTGAGTTGTAGGGTTAACAAGCCTTTCCTGGACTGAAGTGGGTTGTATCAGCTTGAAATCACTACAATGCTCAGGATAGGAGGGCCTCCAGCTTGTAGCTCATTGCAGCTGAGGTTATTTGGGTCAGTCAGGTGGGGGCAGGAAAACTGTAATGAGGTGAACCAGCAGCACTGAGAGTGAAGAACCATAAAAAGTCTGCTACAGTGATTTTGCATTGAAATTACTGTTCTCAGACAAAATGGCCATTCCCTTTTTAACTGAGTTGCTTTGTACATGAAAAAGCCAGGCATGCGTTCTGACCAGCTTGGGTTAATTAGCCTCTCTCAACAGGTGTCAAGGCCAATGCATGGTTGTGTTCCATCACAGAACATATTTTTACACCTGAACCACAGGCAGCACACCTGGGAGTGCTCAGCATTGCACAAACATAAGCATGCACATAGTTTCGACCCAAGCAGGAACTCAATTATGTTTGAATACTGGGTAAAAAAAACACACACTGGATAAAAAATCTTTAATATTGCCCTTGGAATGAGCAAGAAAAAAATGTGAAATAATATTTACTCCCAAAACACCTTGACTGTGGAAAGGGTGTGTACTTGTCTGTGTGTATTTGTGTGTTCATCTGCTTGTTTGCTCAAGCTGAAATCACTATAATCCATGAAAAGCAAGTCCTCAAATCTTCAAAAACTTTGGAGACACCATAAAAAGGTCTCAGGTTTGGATGATTTTACCCCTCAAGGACACTCAAGCCCACATTTTATCTTCATCCAAGAAACACTTAAATACTTGTCCGACTTCAAAGGTGCTTTGCAGGAACAGTACACACACGTTTTGTGTCTGCCTTGATGCTAAATGTGCGAATCCCAGACCGTTGTGGGACAGTTCCTATCAGATACACTGATGATCCAGACCTATGAAGCCAGAATAAGGTATCTTATTCCTTAGAACGCAAGCAGCACAGATCTGTGCCGGGAATTTAAAAAATTCCTTCACACACAAATATCCATTGAGAACAAAAATGTCCAAATTTCTTTTATTTAAGATCTTAGACACAATCACAAAAAAACACAGGATCTCTGAACTTTTAGGATAGTCTCCGCCCACAAGTGGGTGGGGAAAACCTGCAGAAGAAGGGGGTCCAGAGAGCGGCCGAATGATGGCACACTGAGCAAAAGAGCAGCAAACATTTTAGGTAGTAAAAAATGGCTAAAGTTGTGTTGTAAACATTGTGGCCCCTAGTTCTATTCACCACCACTGTAAAGAAATCTACCATAAACCACCTCATATCAAACCACTCTTATGCATAGTTCATTTCAGCAACTGAACAATGCATACTTGAAAAAGATTTGTGAAATTCCCATTTTACTTTAACTGTATAAGGTTTTACTCCAAGTAATTTTGGATTATTTTCATCCATTCATAATGTTCATAATGTTTTTGAACAAGATTGTGATATGACAGCAAAGATGTTTTAATGAGAAACAGTGGAAAAGGTGAGAGAGGTGAGTGTCCAATCTACGCCAACTCTCTGACCCCTATATGCAGCACAGTGTGACACAATGGGCCTTTGACCTGACGAGTGGAAAAGGCTTAAAGATCAGCTTCAGAATGCAAATGAGAGGCGCTCTGAAGTCACCAGGAGCAGTCGTGCTCATCATGAGATGGGAATGTCCACTCCCCTTTCTCCTTCATCCATTCGCTGCCCTCTGTGTCGTCCTGTTCCACATCTCTCACTGGAAACTAGGCTGACTGATGGTTTTCTTCAAATTCACTGACATGAGACCAATTTAGGGTATTGTTTCAGATATTTTTTCCACAGTTGATGCTGTACTCTGCCTAAAATCCTAACGTTGCTAAGTGACCTAAGCAATGTCCATTAATAAACATATTATAAATGAGGTCGGTCTTATTGTTAACTGGTTGTTAAGTGCAAACAACTGCACCACTTTTAACCCAAATATATATACATATATTAATGCTGGGCAACGCTGACATTTGCTGTGATTAATTGCAATTAATCGCTATTGTAATATGCAAAATTCAATAATTAATTTGAAAGTAGTGTATTGCGCACCTTTATTTTTAAAGTACTGCTATATGGACAAAAGTGCAAGAACATTTGGTATGCAAACACACTAAACAAATAAGGAGCTTTTTAACAGCTGTTTTTAACAGCAGTGTACCAAAAATGCAACAAACTTTCAAAATAAAAGGATTTTTTAAAATGTGCGTTAACGCACAATAAAATAATTGTCAGCATTAAGTAAATAATGTGTTAATGCGATAACAATGCGTTAATGTACCCAGCTCTAATATATATATATATATTTTGTCTGTGGTCACACTGTAAAGTAGTACAATCAATAGTTTCTAAATAAACCTTTTCCAGTATAGTTTCTGTGGTTTTCCATAGCAGCACTGTTGCTAAAATTGTTATCAATGACTGAAAGTATATTAGCATTATCTACAAAAAAATAAAAAATGGGCTATTGCTTCAGACATTAGCTACTGGTCATTGGTCTATCTGAAATCTTTATGAAAACGCTGTCCACTGTCATGTAAACCCTAAGCATTTTCTAAATTAAACAAATCAGAAATATTGTTTTCAGAAGTTTTTTCATGTAGCAGCCTATACAAATCAGCATAAACAGAATGAGAAAATGTTATTGACCCCAGAGAAATTTGCTTATGTTACTGCATAGACACAAAGACAAGAATATGATATAATATAAAGTCAAAATAAAACTCTCCAGAAAATACTCTCTACTAGATACACTATGCTATGTACACAAAATGCTTTGGTCAGCAGGTGGATATACATACCGTAGATAAAAAAATAAAATTTCTGAGAGGGGGTGGGAAAGAGACATGATAAACATATTCCACTGCATTAGATCATAGCTTGAATGTAACCCATTAAAGTGTGATCTTTGGTTGTACACTTGGCTAAGGTTCTTGTTTCAGCTTCTAGAGCTCAGAGCTTTTCGCAGCAGTCCATCAGTCTGAGACTCAGAGGTGACCTTCCACCTTCAGCTATATGAACAGGATTTTGGGAGCGGAGTGAGAAAAGGTTCAAAGGCCACGATAACAGTGTGTGGCTCTAAGGTTGTCGTCAGAGCCCTTCAGCACGAGCCGTCAAACGCTGAACACACCCCCTGCACAACGGGCCAAAAAAAAAAACCAACGTAGCGCGTAAATGAAACTCTACACAATACAGCTCCTGTTGTCCGGGAACAGCCCCCTCCCCACCTTTTCACATCTGCCAAATCATTAGCAGATGTTGTAGTGAGTGAGGCTCACTTTTCCAAACTCCCCTACACCAGAACGCACAGGCACACACACACACAATTGTTTTTTATACCATATATGCATAGAGTCACATGTATAAGTACCAATACATAACAATACATCTGATATGTATTATGTTTGCTGCTGTTGTCATATCAAAACATCATATGTCCAATTTTTGGGTTTTTTATTTTGTTTTGGTTATTTTTACAGAATTTGAAATATATATATATATATGTTGTATTCCAAACCGTCATTTTAACCTTTACGCACTTCTGAAACATTTCATTGGTTCTGCTAAAGAAATCCCAATGCTTCCACAAAGTCAAGACATTTTGTACTGGAGAATATAAAAATACAAACACATTTCCACGCGCACTCAAACTGTGCCTTGCTACTCTAGTCCTCTGAGAGCAGGAAAACATACAACACAGTGTTAAAGCTGACTTTTTAAATGACACTTTTATTACTGGTTGCAGAGAAAATCGTATAAATCACAATGTTGACTGTAGCTGAAACAAACAAACTCAAGGAGCACAGCTGATGTCAGTGAGTAGATTTTGGAAGCATAAACCGAATTTCAGAAATGGAAATGTTGCGGTGAGGAAGTTTGCCTCTCTTCCCTCCACGGAGGAATAAAAACACACTCTAGGTCCAGCAGATTCCCGATCATAGCACTCCACGGCCATTTGGGTTGTAAATGAGTGGACAGGATTTCACATCTGCACACAAGATCAACATTGAAGAGCCTCCAGTGAGGGGCCAGAGGAAACCCAGCCAAGTGAAAGAAGAGATTGGCATATTACACTCATACAGAACTGGTATGATAAAACCTGTAATTAACAGCCAAGAGAACAGGGATATATACAATACTATGAAAAAGTATGGGCCACACCTCATTTCTTCATATTTTGCTTCCAAATATCCAGACTTACTTGTATTTTTAATATAGTTTTGAGGAACAGTTCTCCAGGCTTCCTAAAGGACATTCAAAGGTTCTCATGTTCAGTTCAGACTCTGAACCTGACCAGTTTCAGAGGAATGTTTTCTGTTTGTTAAGCCACATAGTTACCTACATATGAATCATTCAAGCAGAACAAAGAACATCTAACTTAAGTCCTGAACCAGTGAAGAAACAGGTGCAGATGATTCCAGATGATCAGGCAGTGATTAGTATACTGGCGGTGCTGAATGCTGAGTGCTTGGAACTCCTTCATCTAGACACCTTGCATCTTTAGGGCACTTTGCAGTAACAGAAAAACATTTGTTCCCTTTTCTTTAAGTTAATCTACTCAGTATGGAAAGATAAGACAGTTAGACAGGCAGAAAAATATTTTTGCATCAACAAGGTGCTTCAAAATTCAAAGTCACAGCACAGTACTGCCTATGCAGTGTAAAAGTCAGGCACACTACAAATACACACACTTGTACACATAAACACACAGATTAAATAATTACTTTTCTAAGAAGTGCTCTTAACAAACTCGTTTCTCATGTGTTCCTACTCAAGCCTTAGCTTTCCCACTGGTCACACTGGTTCCAGTGGACCTGGGGAGAGGTTTTAATGGGGAATTAAGGGTCAAACTACACTGTCTGCTGCTGAGTGAAGTCCATTAAGGAGGACTTAAGGTTCTCATGGGGAACTGAGGTGCAGTGACCTGCAGCACTGACCGGGGCTGCAGTGCTGTATAATAACGAAAGCAGTGAGCCGTGGGCCGTGGGCTCTGCCCCTCAGTTAGATTACAGGGCAGTGAGGCTGCTGGAGGTAAACACTGTAAACACTGTAGAAATGAAATCAACAGGTTAGGGCTCAAGAGGTTTTAAAAATGTCATCTGTTTGTCCACCGCTTAAACATTTCATTCACTTGTTACGTATGTTATTAGGATATTATTATGTACTGCTGTGATATTATTACTATTATTGTACTATTATTGTACTAGTATTGTATAGTACTATTATTGAGTGACTACAATGATTCATTTAGTACTACTTAATTGTAATAAATATTTATCAAAATACAACAACAACAACAAACAACAATACAACTACTATTACTATTAATAATAATAATAATAAAAACAATAATAATAATACTGTTGCTCTTGTTTTGTTTTGTTATTATTATATACTACTATACTACAGGGCTCCAGATGGCGACTAAAATGGTTGTCAATGCGACTAGATTATTCATTTTGCGACTAGTTTTTTAATTTCAGTCACCTGTGGCGATCCTCTCTCACAACCAAGACAATGAAAATAAAAGTACAAGAAAAGGGACATCTCATAATAATTTGCCGTTCCTCTTCTTCTTCTTCGGCTGCACTCGAATCGAGGATAATGCCATACTAGCTTTTGTGGGTCTTCAAATGACTGTATAGACCGATTCTGCTTCGGATTTTTCTGTCACAGTTTGGACATTGGAAGGTGTCCTTTTCCGGTGCTGCTTCTAGGACAAGTTTCCCTCTACTTTGTTTTTCTTCCTTTTCCTGTCTTTTGCCTTTCTCGAATATCTCACGTCCCTTGGAGATGGCAGTTCTCCACATGGTCCGGTCTTCAGCAACTGGGACGAAGTCTATGGGGATCTCGAAGGAGGTCAAGGTCTTTTTCAGCTGGTCTTTGAACCTCTTCTTTGGTCCACTCTGTGGTCGTTGGCCCTTGTCAAGCTCACCATACAAAAGTGCCATGGGCATTCGGCTATCGTCCATCCTTTGAACATGTCCCAGGAGATCTTTGCCTCCCTTTTCCTGTTAATGATTTCGGCGATCTCTGCATTAGATTCATCAAACCAGTCCTCGTGCTTCCTTGTCGTGAACCGAAGTATGTCAGTGGCCGTGTCCAAGATAGCATTCTTTATAACTGACCATTCTTCTTCTATGGATATTCCTTGCGAGAAGGTAGTGTTCAGTATGTTGACAAGTCCATCTTGATAGGTGTTCCGCACAAGGAGGTCTCGAAGTTTCCATACATCCAGCTTCTGTCTAGGAGGTAGTCTGCGGGTCTTTTCTGGACGCTTCAGCTTAAGATTGACTCTGGACAGTAGCATTCGATGATCTGTCCAGCAGTCGTCGGCCGATATAATGGCCTTTGTTGAATAGACATCAGAAAGGTCCTTCTGTCTGGTTATAACATAGTCGATGAGATGCCAATGTTTTGATCTGGGGTGCACCCAGGTAGTTTTAAAACGGTTCTTTTGCCGAAATACTGTGTTAGTGATAACCAAAGAGAATTCGGCACAGAGCTCTAGTAGCAACTCTCCGTTCGCGTTGCAATTACCCACTCCATTCTTCCCTAGAATGCACGTCCAAACGTCATGATTGTGACCCACGCGGGCGTTGAAGTCCCCTAGAAGGAGGAGTTTATCTCCACTAGGGACAGCGCAAAGAGTGGTCCTAAGGGATTCATAAAAGTCTTCCTATACAAGTTCATCAGCGGAGTTGGGGCATAGGCGCTGATAAGAGTGATGTGCTGACCATTGATCAGTGGTATCCTCATGTGCATCAAGCGCTCCTACAATCGCGTGAGTAGTTATGATCATTTCTTTTTAATGAGTCAGATCATTTGGATTGAATCACTAAGAAGATTCGTCTCCTTTGGCCCCAAACGCGTAGACAGACAGGGCAGACGCCGCATTCCCGGTGCTCCCAGTACACGATCCGTCTGCAAGCGGTCACACTGCGAGTGGCGAAAGCTTCATGTAAATACAGGTAGACGTGGTTTTCTGATGAAAACATATCACTATAGTGGCTAGGTGTTAAATATATACAGGACAGGATCTAAAATCCCTGAAAAAGAACTGTCTTACAGTTTTTCTGTGTTGCTACTGTAATTTAAGTGTTCAGTCTGGAATCATTAAACTTGTTCAATGGCCACTAGGGGGCTTCGTCCCAGATTTGGGACTGTGTAATATAAGTTATTTTTATGTTTTATTGGTGTATTATGGTCAATATTGGTGTATTTCAATGAATAGCGCTGAATTTCAGCTTTCGAATGAGCCCGGCCGGAAGTCTGTAGGTTGTTCGTAGGCTAAGATATACAATGAGCGGCTTTCCTACCCCAGAAACGCGCACCTGACTGGTTAGGCTATGACTGACCAATCCCCAGAACAAATAGCCAGATGAGTGGTTCATGCTTTAGGGCTTGGAAGCCCCCTAGAGCAGCTTTCAGAAGAGGCCAGAGATACGCTGAGAGAGGAGCGCTCCGGGGAGAAAAATATAGATTTTTATTTTCAAACAAAGCGAAATGCGCGAACAAAACCCATTGTAGGATGTCTGAAACCTTTATAAAGACAATCGATGTGGATATTTGACCAGCAAAAAGGATTTCCAGGATATTTTTCGAAAATTGTGAATTGCTGAATTGTGGAGACACGCTCCGGAGAGACAGCCTCTTTTTCTTCGTAAAAGTAAGTCTTTGGGATTACGACACTTCGCTTTATAAGTGTCTATATGCTGGCTGGATATTCTAAGATTGTAATCGAGTTGTTTTGGTGGACATTGGCTGTGGTTTGAGCGAGATTTGTGGACTTTTGTGTTTATTATAGGGCTAATTCTACTTAGCTCTTTGGCTAAACTGGTTTTACAGGAAGAAGGCTTTGTTCCATCTCCGTTTTCCGCGGCAGGGATTTCGAAAAGCTAAAATTGCTGGAGAATGAATGAAAGTTTAGCGGTATTGGAGCTTTTATTGACTTTTATTCCTATTATGAAAATATGGGTTTCTGCATCCAAGATGGCGTCTGGAGTAGTACTGTTTGCACTAAAAGGCTTATTATAACCTAATTTCTTGTTGTTTTGAGCTGAAATTTCGAATATAAGTAGATAAGAGCTGTGGCTATGTGGTTTGAGTGTTTTTATTTTCACCAGGAATACCAGGACGATAAAATACTATTCAAATCAAAGCATTTTCACACAGGTTTTCACACACCCTCCATATTTAATCAAATTTAGCAGTGTAAATATAACTTTACATACTGTTTTTCACTGAAACATAAAACTTCAGAGTCTTTGCTATGAAATTAGTTCAACCGGGAATAAAAAGTTATAAGCGTTTAAAATTGGGAGCTGAAAATCCAATATGGCCCCCAAATCCCCTGCAGGTTAACATAAAATGGCCACATATATTCAAAACAATTGTTCAGCCATACCTATAAAATGTAATCCCTTGGAATCTGCTTGGTCAGTCTAGTAATATTCTATATCAGTCGGTCAGTAATATTGTCAGGTCTCATGAGCGGCCACCTGGGGTCACTGTGGGTTTCAGTTGGGTTTTGTGGTTTTTCTGTTGGGACTTTTGTTATGAAGGGTTGGGGTTTTGTTTGGATTATTAGCAACAGATGTTTTGAGTTATTAGTTAAGTGATTGCGTTGGTTTATTGGGTCTTGGTTTGGGGGTTTATGTATTTAAGTTTCGTTTGGACCGACCTAGGTGTCGGTCCACCCTCACTATTGGTGTTATTCTCGGTTGAAGTTTAAAAACTACAGTGTTTTGGGTTCTCATACCCTTTTTGTTTTGGAAGTTTGAAAATAAACGAGAATGAATGGCATCAAAGGCTCGTGGTGCTTCTTTGCACGCACAGAGGTCATGGAATGGGCAGCCAGACGTGACAAATATTCTATATCTGTGGTCAGTCTAGTAATATTCTATGTCTGTGATCAGTCTAGTAATATTTATG
This sequence comes from Brachyalestes nurse, assembly GCA_037974405.1. NCBI lineage: Eukaryota > Metazoa > Chordata > Actinopteri > Characiformes > Alestidae > Brachyalestes > Brachyalestes nurse. Next base: position 14,760 of record JBBPCY010005098.1, read on the forward strand.
TCTATAGTCAGTCTAGTAAAATTCTATGTAGTTTTATCATGCTGCTAAATAATTCATAATTTACTATCTTCTTATGTGTGTGTGAATGTTGTGTGTTTGCATTTTACTGTCTGGCACCATATTGGGGAGCAGTACTCCCAATTTTATTGTAAGCTTTGCTTCAATGACAGTAAAGGCATTCAAATTCTATGCCCAAATGGCTCTTCATTTTCCCATATTTAGTCAAAGAACCGACTCGTTCACAACCGACACATCTCTATCGAGAGCAGTGCTGAGAGATGGAGTTTTGTTTGACACGATTCGCACGATCTGGCAATAGTTCTGTTGCCAAGTAGTTCTGGCATTTTGCCAAAAACCTTACTGTGCTTGCAACCACCCCGAATGATTACACAGCCTAACTACACATGCATCAGGATCATCACAATGTGTTCAAATTTTGCATCTTATAAAAGATCACTGTGCACTGTAACTATTTGTCACACAACTCTACTGTGTACTGTCAGTTACAGTTCCACCAGATATTATTCACAACCTTTCAATTCTTCCACATTTTGTTACTTTACAGACATATTCTAACATAGATTTGAGTATAGTTTTTCCTCAACGATTTAAACATAATACTCCATAATGACAAGGCAAAAACAACTTTTTAGAAAGATGTGCTCATTTTTTATTGCCAAAAGCTTGTTAATCCAGTGTTTCATAAGTATTCACATCCATGGCTTAATATTTTGTTGAAGCACCTTTTGGAAACAATCACAGCCTCTTCTTGGGTATGCATCTATAAGTTTTCTTCCATTCTTCCCTGCAGATCCTCTCAAGTCTTAGTGACCATTGGGTTATTTGTCACCCCTTGCCCAATTACTCAGTTTGGTCAGGCGGGCAGATCTAGGGAGGGTCCTGGTGGTTCCAAACTTCTTCCATTTCGGAATAATGGAGATTTTCAGGTGCTTTTCAGGACCTTCAATGCTGCCGATTTGTGCCTTGACACAATCCAATCTCTACAGACAATTCCCTGGACTTAATGATTGGTTTCTGGTCTGATATGAAATGTGAGACTGTCAATTCTGGGGTATGACAGTGGTTGACCACTAGGGGTCACCCTTGCGTAAGTTTGTTTTGTTATGATTGTGCTTTTATTTTGACACGTTGTTAATTAGAATGAGTTAGATTATGTTCAGCTGTGTTTAGTTTGTGTTAAGTAATTGTGTTTGTTTATTGGGTCATGGGATTAGAGGGTTTGTTATTTAAGTTCCTTTTG
>JBBPCY010005125.1:0-16016 GCA_037974405.1 Brachyalestes nurse
TTTACTTAGTTAAGTGGTTCTTGCCATAATGTGGAGTAGAACCGTAGTGGAATAGGATCACTAACTGTGTACCATCCCCACCATCACAACTGATGATCCCAAACACATTAAGAAGCAAGAAACTCCACTAATGACCTCTTGAGGAAGAACTCCTGTTAATTAAACACCATTCCAGGTCCATTCCTCATTGAAAAAATGCTAAGAGTGTGGAAAGCTGTCATCAGAGCAATAGATGATGTTTTCAATATTAATCTACAATGTAGCCAATTGAAAGTTTTCCATTGGTGCATAGTCATTCCCCTCCAAACCATCTGACGTACAGTCTTGCACACTGTATGTTGCTCTGATAGCATTCTTGATTTTAGCCCTCTTATTAAAATGTATACACTCAGTCACTGGGTGTTGGTGATGAAAATTTAAAACAGCATTTTATCCATAAATAATAATGATGGACAGAAATTTAATCTATTTAAACTATTACATGTAATTTCATATCTGGATGATGCAGCTAAAGCTTGAACCCAACAACTCTTGAACCTAAGAAGTCATTCCCCTTCCCTTGAAAGACTGAAAGGTAATAATCAAAATAGGGTTAGAAGAATTCAAACAAACAATATTTCTGTAGATATAGGACACTAGTCTTGTGTCCTGTCTTGTGTAGTCGTGTCTTGTGTCGGTCCCAGTCTGTTCTTGTTTTCTATGTATGTTCTGTTTATATTTTGATCCCCATTCACTCCCCTGCACTGCATGCTTTTGTCTCTAGCTCCGCCCCGTCCTGCCCTCCTGTTGAATACCTTCATCTGTCTGTTAGAAATATGTGCCTCAGCTGTTTCCTGTTTTGTCTGTTTAACGTCTTTGGCTTTCTATGGTTTTAGTAGTTATTTTGTGTTAATAAAATTTGTGTTTTGCAGTTGCCTCCCCTTCTTGTACTCCAATACCCTCCGTACATGACAATTACCCCACCATAAAGGGCACTATGGCCAAAGGGGCAGTTGCTTGAGCACCTAAAGACCCTCCCGTCTGCATGTTTCTGTGTAGGAGTATGAGTTCTTAATGTACTTAAGTCTGTCTGCATATAAGTTGGCATATTTGGACTTTGTTTCCTCAACTTGCAGTCCTTTCTTCGCACATTTTCAAAGAAAAGACAAGTTAAAAGTGTTAAAAGGTGATTGGTCATCTTCAATATTTGCTCTGTAAACAGAACGATCAGTGCCTTCCTCAGGTTTTAGAAAGAAAAGTGATCTCTCAGGAGTTTGGCTCTGCATTTATATCCCAGTGTAATGTTTTTATGTAACTTGAGTTGTATCAATCAATTTACATATAGACTCATGCTAAGATAAAGTCTTGATTGGGGCTCTGGAAATCTAACAGATGAAAAATGTGCCAAATGTGAAGTGTATGGCGATTGCTCAAGATTACATAATTCCCCATCCAGCGTAGGCTGAGCAATACAACTAAATTAAATGTGCAAAGTCTCCAAGTGGATTATTGCTAGTTTGTTTTGAGTGTTTCCCAGTACTGGAGAGTAAAATACACAGACAGAACAGCTGGAATCACTCATCTCTTATAATACCACACCATCACTGCGAACACACACACACACACACGCATCACACACACACACACACACACACACACACACACACACACACACACTTGTAATAATGCATTTATGAGATTTTTCCATTGCTCTGTTCTGCCTGCTCACAACACTTAATCTCAAGAACCAACAAAAGGCTTATTTAAATTTCTTTAGTTCAAATAAAAGTTCTATTTTTTTACTTAAAAGAACTCATTTTATTTTCATTTGGGAGAAGAATTGCCCACAACATCAGTATTTTCATGTTCTACTATTGATGCACCAAATTAAATTGGCCTATGAAAAAGTGGGGCATGACCTAATATATATTGGTATTGAAAGTTATATTGAAGTTATAAAAGTTACTTAAAAGTCTGGTATCTCAAATCAATTGATGCTGTTTATATGTATATATATATATATAAACTGCATCAACTGATTGAGATACCACACATACTATATATATATATATTCTGCAAAACAGAGGTTTCAGAGTTTTTGATTGTAAGTTTCAGCCTCAGGTGCCAGAGAAGTACACAGTTTGATTAAAAATCACCACAGCTCTCAGAATATGACAATAAGAAGAATAAGAATAAGAAATAACTTTATTTATCCTGAGGAAAATTCTTGTGATTACCATGCTCAGTGCAACAAGAAGGAATAAAAGATAAGACAATAGAAAAATAAAACAAATAGACAACAAAACAATAGTGCAACACAATGACAAGTATATCAATGCAACAAATAACAGTGTAACACCAGCACTGTAAAGATTTACAAACTACTATAAGATTTGTCCTGTACTATAAACATATTGTTCTTGAACTATTTTCACTACAGAATATATCCTTTTTGGATGAACCAAAAGCAGTTTGGTAACATTTTAAAGACTACCTGTTCCCCTTCTTTCTGAATTTTAAGTGTGGCTGTCTGCATGTATGTTAGATGTCAGACTGTCAGCCCACTAATGAACAGCATTGCTGGGCAGGGGTTGTTTCTGTTGGACTTGTCCCAGTGTCTTATCAAGGGCACGTTAGACCGAACATCTTAATTTCCCTTCCCTTTTTTCAGTCTGGCTCATGTTTAACTTTCTGTCCTTACTCTTATTTTCAGACAAAATTGAGCCCAGTCCCGCTCTTACCCCCCCGACTGCAATCTTTCACCATAAAGACGTCTTTTGAGGATAAACACCTGTCCAGTGTCAGCTTAAAGCCGAAAACCTGTCCTGGCTCCGTAAGCTGGAGCAGTGAAATGACCTGAATGTTCTCTGCTGCAGAAGATATCTTCATGGCAGGCTGAAACATCACATCTCACATGTGTCCACCACATCATCCTCCCACGGTCCTCCCTGTTTCTGCCGCAGTCCATATGCGTTGGGCCCCTCGTGACCCTCGCTGGTGCTCAGCGTTTGCACCTCCACAGAAGAAAATAGCGTCCGGTGGCGGTCAAAAGATCTCATTGCTTGGCCTAGCTGCAGCGTACCACTCCCAGTTCCTAACACTTACATCTCTGCCATAAAACAAAGCTCCTCAGACCAAGTTCCGGCCCGTGGGTCCAGGCCTTCAAGACCCCAAAGTGGAGCTCTGTGGAAGGCGAATGGTCGTGCTTCCTCTACAGTTTCATCACAGTGAAGCAAAACACTTCCCTCACCAGCAGTGGGCTGCTCCGGTATTTTGCTAAAATACAACCGAGTTTATCTGTCCAGAGCCAAAACCAGACCTCAGCCCAATACACTAAAGCAAATGACAACACTAGTACATTGTTATACGTCCCAGTTCTTTACAATGGTAGCTATGATCCCGGGAACAGAAGTTCACAATAGAGTTTGTAGCTTGACGTACTATTATTCTAATGATTAAAGCAACAAAGTCATCCAGAGTGGCTTGTTGTAAAAAAGGTTCCATTCTAGAGAAACTTACTCAGCATTGCTCACAATGTTAGTGATAGGAACCAGACGTCTGAGGTGCTTAATGACTCTTAAAGCAGATAAACATATCTTTCCCACTGAAAACGAATGGAAACATCTGCTATCATGACAGAAGTATCCAAATCCCCCTTTTCTAAACCATATTATCTGTCTAACTTGGTGGGACATGGTGGGCAACTAAACCCACCTCAAGCTCAGAAAACATTAGAGCTGACTGTTTATTTTGCTGTAGTCTGTTAGTGTGTGTGTGTGTGTGTGTGTGTGTGTGTGTGTGTGGTTCTTTAGTCCCAAATATGTAATATAAATATGAATATCAAATGAATACAAGATCTTTAATCCTAAAACATATACTATTCTACATGTTTGGGCCTATAGCCCAAAATCTGGGCCCTTGTCACACCTTATTTAAGCAGAGTACTAAAGTTATATTCCCTCCAAGGCAACTTCTCCTTCACTTTTTGCATTGCTGGCGTTCAAATTCGGTTTATTTAACATAGCATAGTGTCGTATTGTTTGCATACGTGCACACAGTATGTTTCTGGCTGTAGACTAGCTCTATAACCTAAAGACAAATTGGCCAAATATTGGTAAACTGTTAAATAAAAATGCACAAGAGATATCAGTACAATAAAACGCCATAGTACCATTTATTTAAGTGAGCTGAAGTACATATATTAGTTAAAAAATGTACTTAAAAATGTAATGTGCTGCCCATATATATTGGAGCCTGACACATTTCACCAGCTGGATTGGTGGTTATCATTCCTATATGCGTAACTTTTCTACCACGCCTGCAACCCTGCTCCCGAAAGAGCTGGAAAGGAAGGAAACATGATTGTGAGAAATGAAGGTGTAGCATCAGGTTGAGGGTCCCTGTCCTGACTCTGGGCAGAACCGGACAGAAGACATCTGGAATGGGCACCTCTCTCTCTCCCAAGCCTGGAATGAGGCGGATGTTTGCGTGACTTAGCGAGGCCTATTGACACAATGTTTGCACAGCTCTTAAAGGGGATCGGAGACTTAATTAAAGATAATATCGGGGGGCTAACGCTTCTGCCCAAGAATGCGGCTTCTCATGGTGCTACAAAGTCGCAGTTCATCCGTCGCTCCTGGGAGCTCTGATCCGCCAGCACCCGGCTCCTGGACCTGGCGAAAGTGGAGAGCTCTCCCAGTAGCTGCTTCTGAAAGAGACTCCGTTTGGGCCTTTCGAACCACGGAGTCACCGTGAAAAATTCCTTCACTCTCTCCCAACTTTCATTAATGCCAGTAGTCCCCCCTCCTGCCTCTGGGTCTAGAAGCACTGGGTGATCACAAGTCGATACTGTCATAAAACATTATATCCTCTCTTTTGTCATTACAATGGGGGTCTTTAATCTAAAAATACCTCGGGAAAGGAATAGAAAAACAAGGCTTCAGCAGAAAAAAAAAAAAAAATAAGGGGATAGGGGCCCGCACCTCTCAAAGCCACACAGCTTGGAAACACAGAGGGCCCGAAATAGACTCTCGCCTCATAAAGGCCTTGTTCTTTGTAGTTGCTGGAGCAACATCTGCGGGGCAGTTTCTTCTGGGGAAAGAGTCGGGCAGCGAATCAAAGGGAGCGGAGATCTCCTGCAAGAAACGAGGAGTGGGAGGAGGTCTCTCTCTCTTTCTCTCTCTTTCCCTTCTTCCCTTTGGAAAGGCCGCCGAAAACCTGCCACAATCAGGAGAATAATAAAAGCTCATTATTATCACCTGTCAGGGGCTATCTTTGGTAAGAGGGCCTGAGGAAAAGAGTGAGACGGAGGATGTGGAGTCTGGCGAACGAGGGCGGCTGGGGGAGCTCTGATTAAAACTCCCTTGGAACATCAGTTGCATGTGGAGAGATTAAATCGGGACAGAGCGATCGGCGTCCAGTATAGTGGATATGGTCTGATGCGCATCGTGAAGCCGTCCCTGAGTGTAATAAATGCGCATCTTGACACCTAAATATTTGAACAACCTTCTTATAAGTATAGTATAGTATTGTATAGTACTATAAGTACAGTATTGTTAGTATAGTATTCTATTTTTATTCTCTTTATTCTACTTTATTCTGTTGTTTCTCAACTCTTAACTTTGCACTGTCCACTTTCCGCCGTGGCAAAACAAATTTCCTACTTGTGGGACTAATAAAGGCTTATCTTATAATAATAAAGGCTTAGCTTAAAAAAATAGTCTTAGTTCAAAAACCAGCTAAACTGTGAAGGTTCAAACTTTAATGGGCTTATCTAAGCTCCGCCCAAAGCTGTGTTGTTTCATAGATGCCCTGTACATTGACAAGAAACCTGTTAGTGTTTGTGAGAAATTTACAACCAATTTTTAATTCCAAGTGGTATTTATGCATGTATGCATCTGTAGCATATAGCATGCTAATGTTAGCACAAAGGTCTTTTTGAACCTAACTAGCCTCAAATAGCAACCACAGTTCAGCTCAGCAGCATAATATTATAAACTGGACCTTCAACTCTATTTAACAACTCTAAAAAACAGTGCCTCAGTGGGTTAAATGGGATTCTGTAGAGTTCATCCAGTTTCTACCAGCGAACATTTCTGTTGTTTGCTGTTTTTTCTTGGTGCAAGCAATCAGTTCGGCTAAAGTTTGAAGTCCCCTGTTCAAATGACTTATTTTGGTGAGTATACATCCTTTACAGTCACTGGATAAACCTAAATATAATTAGTGCCCATTTTCTATTTACTTGCTAAGTTTAAACAAAAATCTAACTTTTTCACAGGTTATATGTTATCCTAGTATGTTACATTCAAAATAAAGTAATAAACAGCCACTGTGTATTGAAAGTGTATAGAGGGTATGTGCTTTTCATCACAGATGAACAAAATATATAATTTAGCCGGGGGTACCCAAACGTTTCTAATATTATTTTTGTTCTTGATATTATTTCTGTCGGTCATGATACTGGCATGTTGTCATATTTGTTTACTTCATTTTCACTTTGTTTATTATTTATATATTATATTTACATAGACAGTTCCATTGCTTAAAGATCATATTTCTCACTTGTTTATAGTTTATTGTTTTTCCCTTTTAGTTTAAATTGATTTTGGAGCATTTGGCGCTGTAGCATCATACTGTGAAGGTCCTGGGGAGGTCCAGGGCTGTTTTGTGTGGAGGTTCCATGTTCTCCTCCCACAACCCTGGTTAGGACAAGTGGCTCGGATTTTAACATTAAAATGTTGTTTTCCGTTCTTGCCCACAAATAATACTGGGGTGGAAGGAGGGGCCCAAAAGTGTGTTACTTAGGACCCCCAAAACTTTCTAAAACAACATTGATTTTCATGATTATACAGCTTGTATATTATTTCATAGTCAATACCTTATATTTTTTTAGTAGTTTCTGATTAAGAAGTCTTGGTAAACAATACATTTAGCAACTAATGTTAATGAGTACAAAGGTGGGTCTTTGCTCTTGAATATATTTAAATAGGATCCTTTACAAATGTGAAGAGAAGTACAAATGACATTAATGTATGAATTTTTACTAGAAAGACTGATTACTGTGTCTTATTATTTATTCCTGATACTCGTTGCACTTTACATTCCTGTGTACAATAAATGACAATAAAGATATTCTGGTCTATTCTACTAGTTGACACTGATGCTCCAAAACTCAGGGTTAAGATTAGATTAGGGTTCATCAGTTACTTCATCGGTTCTCTTAAGTTAGTCAACAACTGCTCCCAGTTGGGCTGTACATCTTTGTGGCCCGATTCTTAGAATATAGTAATTCTGTTAAAAAAATAGTAAATAAATAAATAGGAGAAGAAGAGCAGTTTGAAGAAATGTGTTTTTACTCGTATCTTTACACTTGCATGGTCTGAAGGTGGCGTGACGGTGGCAGGATGGACATCTGCAGTAAAGCAGTCAGAGCATGTGAGTGATGACAGCTTTAGGCTGGAGGCGAGGGGTGAGCTATCTGTTTAATGTAAAACATGAACACAGAGCAGAGAGCGAGAGACAGAGAGAGAGAGAGAGAGAGAAAGAGAGAGAGAGAGAGAGTGCATGGGGAGACAAAAGAATAGTTCCGTGAAAAATCAAATTTACACACTTTTCCTCTCGCCCCAAATGTACTCCATCAGCTGAGACATGTTTGGGGTCTGAAGTTTGCTTCTTCACTTTCCTCGCTGTTGTTAGAAGGTTAATGTAGCTGACAACGGCAGACTTATCAACATTTTTATCATCCCTCAGTTTTTAAGTATTTCCAGTTTAAGTTCGCAGATTTTAAAATAACTTCATGTGGTTTTATTCAACACAGATAAATACTCTGCAGGTGAGACACTGCGGACGAAAGAACCTTTTAAAACAGTAGATTTGACAAAGAATCATTACGAGTGAAACCGAGCGTGAAATAAGTGTGAAATGAAATAAAAGTGCAAATGAGGAATTGTTAATGACTTAGATAATAATGTTAATGACTTAGATGTAGTAAATGTATAAAAAGATGAGTCTGTTCTCTTGAATATATTTGAATAGGATCCTTTGAAAGAGAAGTACAAATCTACTTATAAATAAATTTCAGTAGACAGTTAAAAACTGGAAAAACCTCAGACAAGGAAAATAAAAAAAGTGATGTGTCTAAAGGGTCTACTATGAAGTTGAACAGAAAGTCACAGAGATTATATATGAATTACATTATTTTTTACACTATTTATATAATTGTATTTATATAATTACACTAAAACCATTGTTTTCACTTGTCACTGTTGCTTTCCTCGCCTGGACAAATGCAAGGCCAAAACTGGTCACATGCCAACAGTGTTCTTGAAACTGAAAGACAGATAAGGTGGCACAGTGATAAGGAAGGTAGAAGGCTTGGCGGTAGGTGATGAGACTTGAATCACATGGAGAAAAGTGCACCAGGCTTTGAAGCGGCCGGCCTGCTAATTGGAACAGCATTGGTGGAATCCACAGAAGATCTGGATCGCATTCGTCCTCCAGTTATTCAATTTTGACTCATCGGTGGGCTGCTGCCCTGGCCCTCCCCATCCCCTCCTCTCTCTTCACATGGCAATAAGTCATCTTCCTCCCCTTTTGCCCCCGACGTGTTGCCCATCTGGGGCCCATGGGGGCCCCTATTTTTGCCCAGGCTTCAGAGGGACCCCCCCCCATCCCCATCCCCGACCGGGACGACTCGGGTCGACATGGCATCTCTTCACGCCTCTCACTTTAGACTTGAAAGTGCCTTCAGATTTACTTCCAAGGTGCCGCGTGGCCAGTCTTTGACCGTGCACTTTGTAATTCAAACAAACGTTGGAGTCGGGGTGGGGGCGGGTCGAGAGGTGTTACGGACGAGAGGCAAGTGCCAGGTTGATAAAGGCGCTGCGGAGACGACAGACTGTGAAGAGATGCCTTGAGTGGATCTGAATACTGATACTTTGTATACTATTATCAACCCCACAACTCCATTTGGCCCATTTTTTGGCATGAATATATCATAATAAATGCACCAATAGAAATGGTCCAAATTTACAAATAAAATAGTTTTATTTATAGATTTTTTTTTTTAATTACATTGCAAAAATGCTACCGTTTGAGTTCTTTGAGCGATGCTACAGAAGAACCAGTTCCTTAAAGAACCAATTGGAATGAACATGAGAGTGAGAAGAAAATTTAAATGATATAAAAGTCTTCACAATTTTATTTTAAAGGTTCTTTCAAGAGCTTTTACATTATGTGGAGGTTCTTTAAAGTTTAGGAACACACTAATGCATCTCTTTGACAGTTTTATAAAGAAGTGTCCACTCAAAGGCTCATCAGGGATACAAAACTGTTTCTTTTTATGGTACAATGCAAATAATCATTTCTGGAACTTTAACTTTTATGAATGCACATAAACATCCATTACAGTTAAGATGGTTTGTCCTTCTTTCACATTTCAAAAATGTATAAACTTTTTCATAAACATTTTCAAATAAAAAAAATTGTTAGTTTTCGTGACACTAGAGGAAATTAAAAAATTGGATGATTTTCCAGCTTGGTTTCTGTATAAGGACAGTATGGATTAATGGATGAATGTTATTTTTGACACACCACATCAAACCTATGAATTTCAAAAAGTCAGTTTGAGATCGTTTAGATTTTTCATGATATATCAGTTTAGTTTGGTTTCTATTTATGGACTGTATAAAAATAATGTTATTTTTAAAACTTTAACAGAAAACTGTCACATCCGGTGATGTTTTACCCAAGCAGGAGGCACAAACACAGACTTCCATTCTTTCTTGGTCTTTATTCAAAAACCCAAAATACAAACAATAACCAGGCACCAGAGCTGATACGTTTTCAAAACTGAGCAAAACTGAAGCTACAAACAGAACCCGATTAGTGTGATGGTGGACCGACAGCCCATGTCGGTCCCTAAAGAACTTAAATACTAAATAGCAAACTAAAGAAACCAATGGTAACTGGAACTCATTTACCCTGAGCACATGGTCAGGTGTAACACATAATTAACTTAAACAAGACCTTCACAATAAAAGTCCCAAAAAACACCAAACCCAAATACACAAAGAGCGACACCTGGTGGCCACTGTTAAGACCTAAAAAAAACTAATATTGATTTCCATAAATCATTTTAGTACCATCTTCTGATTGGTTCATGCCTAAAACATGCTTAAAATGTCTTTATGACTTTCTAGATCAACTTCAAAGTTGTTATTATAGAGTACTAGCAGCTTATATGCATCAGTTTATTCATGTATCTACAACCAAACTGGTTCTATATTCTATATTGGTTCGATACACTGATGCTGAACTTCTTACTGGGATTCCAAACCTTTGCATATCGATGCAGGACATTCAGTACAAGACTCAGTCTGTGATGTTATGGGAATCAGGGATGCCCATCTTGGTCCTCCACATTTGATCCCCTATAAAACCACATTCTATACATGCTTGGATGAGCTCAGGGCATCCAAGGAGTATCAGACATTCTGATAAGAACGGACTTGTCGAGTGAATCTGACACCTTTCATTTCACACATGACCACTTCAGACTTTCTCTGATACTGTAATCTATGTCATCCACACACAGGCTCAGTTGCATGGTCCCAAAATCGCTGGCCGTTAGTTCAGAAGAGCTCAGCTGCACTTTTGGACCATCATGACAGAGCTGGCCTTACTCTACACTCGTCCCCATTCAGAAACTCACTCCTGGCCCTTCACTTCAGAGGAACCCGGGGCCTTCCTCCCACCACCGACCAACACAATGACCTCGGACAGCGTGTCCAAAAACACCACACCCTGACCGCACACGCGAGAGCGGGCCGTGACTGGACGTGTCTGCCTGCAGGAAATCCACCATAGTGGCCTCCATGGTGCGGCCCCTCTTTTCCTTTTCCTCTTTATATGGTCATTTTCCTGAAGCGTTTCCACTGTGAATCAATAGGAGATCGGAGCAGCTGCCATTCACACAATAACTCAGAATAGCCCATTCAGGCTGTTTCCTTTACGAGCTTATGATCGCAACGACCTCGGCTGATACAGTCACACAGTCTTACTCAGCGGTTACAGGTAGGACTGAGTCAGACCGAGCCTCAGACTGTAATCCAGCAACAAAAAGAACAAAACCTTCTGGAGATAAGAGGCCTTAGACAATAAAGATATATATTTTAAAGAAATGTTTCTTTCTCCATCCACCCATCGATTTGTTCACTCATCCTCAGTCCATCCTCATGTCCATCCTTCCATCCCTCCATCCATCTGTTCATTCATTTTCCCATCTATCCTCATATCAATCAATTTATCCATTCATCAATCCATCCATCCCTTTAAAGTTTTATTTATTTGTTCATTCACCATCCCATGCATCAGTACATTCCTGAACACATTCGTTTGTTCATTCGTTCATTCATTCGACTATCTACCAACCTATTCATCAGTAATCTATCTTATTCATTTATTCATTCATTCATTCATTCACCATCCCATGCATCAGTCCATTCAACCCCTCCATTCATCTATTCATCCATATTCATTAATGTCTCTTTCATCTATCCATCCATCAATAATGCATCCATTCATCTATACATCCATCTATCATGTATCCATTCATCTATTAACTCATGTATCCATTCATCTGTTCATCCTTCTATCCGTTATCTGTACCCACCATGTATCCATTCATCTGTTCATCCTTCTATCCGTTATCTGAACCCACCATGTATCCATTCATCTGTCCATCCATCTATTCATTCATGTATCAATTCATCAATTCATCCATCTATCACGTATCCATGCATCTATACCCATCATGTATCCATTTATCTAGCTATCCATCTATTCATTCATGTATCCATTCATCTATTCATCCCTCTATCACGTATCCATTAATGTATCAATTCATCTATTAATTAATGTATCCATTCATCTATTTATTTATGTTCCCTGTTTTTTTGCTTGTGTGTTTGTGTACCTGTAGCTGTGTGTTCAGTCCAGTACTCTCAGTCTGTCTCCTCCGAAATATATTTACTGATCTGGAGAAGTGAAGAAGCTCCGAGACCGTGTGCGCGCTGATCTCCGGTGGGGGGTGTGACCGGAGGGGGGGGGGCGGAGGACCCTCCTGAACGGGGAGTTATTTTGCTAGTGGACTCCTGGACTCCTGAGAGGTTCAAGTGTTGGATCTGGACTCCTGAGAGGTTCGAGGGTGGGATCTGAGAGGTTCGAGACTCCTGAGAGGTTCGAGGGTGGGATCTGAGAGGTTCCAGGGTGGATCTGTTCCTTCATCCTCCATCCAGATAAACGCGCAGCTCCCGCGAGCCTCAGGTGCGGAGATCTCGCGATCCAGTCACGGTAAGCGCGCGACTTTCGGACCGGGATGGGGGACCGAGACGGGGGCGGGGGGGACGGGACCGGGACGGGATGAGTGGAGGAGTTCTGATGCTCGGGCTCTGATGGGTTTGCTGGTTCTGAGGACTGTGATCAAACTCTCAGTTTATTCTCTCTAACGTCGCGAGGGTCCGGTGTTAGTAAGTGCTGCTGTGAAAGTTGTTCTGTTTTTATGAAGAAATGATTTTTCTTACTCTTATACTTTACTGTAACGAAACCGCACGAGGCTTTTAAAAGTATGTTTCTTTACGACTCATGTTCAACGTACAGGTTATTTCAGCATTTCTGAGGAGCTTTACACAGAAATGACCATATTTATTGATATATTATATTTGTATATATTATGCACTATGTTATGCTGAATTGCATGCATTGCAAGCTATTTTAATATGCATATATGCAAAATAAAGTGTGGCCACGTGTGTGTGTGTATATATATATATATATATATATATACATATATAACACAATCATGTGGTCGTACTTCATTCATATATATGTATGTATGTATGTGTAGTCACACCTAAATACCCAATGTATAATTACTGGTGCACTTTATGTACAAAATACCCCATTCTTAAAAAAGTAAAGGTGCCAGAAGGGGTTAAGACAATGGTCCACATTTTTGCTTTGTAGGAAATGAGATTGAGAATAAATGTAGACCATCTGGACCAGACTGAGGACCATAGATCTATAGAACCTTACAATGCATATAAAACTCCAAGGCAGCCTGGAAGGTTTAAAGGTTCTTTAGGGTTTAGGGGAACCGAAGGTGCTCCTTCCATGGCACCTTTATTTGTGGGAGCGCAGATCTGTTTTGACTGTTGACAGCTTTTCATCGTGTGTCCGATGACCGAGTGCTGAGGCGACCTCTAGAAGACCCGAATAATAGTCACCTCAAACCTTGTCTGGGAGAAACACGGCCGCGCTGCTTAAGCGCTTCAAGATGTGCCTGCACTCACACACACACACACACACACACACACACACACCATCCGAGGTGATTCCTCAGCTGCCGATCTGCCTGTCAGTGTGTGCATCCCTCCACAAACAGAGTCCCTCACAGCTGGTTCGCTAACGCGCTAACTGCAGTAAACAGTGATAAAGAGATGGCAGTGCAGGGTGGAGGCGGGGGGAAAGGGAAGGGATGACCTGGGCTGGATGTGGTGCCCTGTTGGTCTTGGGACATCTCCTGCTTTCTGCTTCATAGCTGTGATCTTTGGTATAATAACACTTTGTGTAAATTGTGTAAAATATTTACAGTGAATTTAATTTTGGCTGTAAAATATTTAACTGTGGCTGTAATGTGATAGTTCAGTGGGGAAAAACTCTTTTGCTCAGAAGTCTTTAACCATCTCCAACACCAAGTCATGTCTTTGCCTTTATGAGGCTAATGCAGGTGAAGCATCTCCTATCGAATTCGGCCTTATAATCTACATTTTTGTTCCATTTTAAGTCTTCTTTAAGCTCTATTAATGAGATTTGTTTGTGTTAGTACCAAAATTAATTTCCAAATAACCATTTATAACCCTTGTGTATGCTTTGCAACTGAACTGGCGTTTTTGTTACTGTGCCATGTGTAAATGATCTCTCCTCTAAATTGGCTCTTAAGTAACATCAAACAAACTTGCTTATGTGGTTTCTGATCATGAATGACACACTATTCTTTGTACAAATTGACCAAAGTATGGACAGAATTCCTGCCTCTGCTGCTGTATGCAACTGTGCAACAATATTTTTTTTTTCATAGACAACAATATGAAACTGCACAAGATATTCTAGTGGAGGTTGCTTGACAGGGTTTGCTGCAAGAGTGTCACAATCGAAAAGAGTTTTTGTTACTTTTTAGCTACATTAACTTTGCAGCTCTAGTGTAAAGGAGCAAACCCCAGAAACCAAACATCTGGTGAAGGAGAAACTGTATCAATCTGATTTTTTCATAGATCGGTCATTTTAAGAGGGGAAATTAAGCCCCAGTTAGGTTTATACCTTTGTAAAAACGTGCAGAGAAGTGTAATCGGACAGCATTGCTTAATGCACTTATCTAATCCGCTGTCCTGCCCTGCCCTGGTGAGTTTTGAAAGACTGAGGTACACATTGCAACAGAGTCTTCTCTTCAGCTGCTTTATCAGTGAGACATCAGGCCCCGCCCACTCCTTCCAGTTTCAGGTCATGTTACGGCTGCCCTGCTCTTGACTGGCAGGTGATTACTAATGCAGGTTCGCCACTCTCGGATGATTGATGGGTACAAGGCCGCCGTGTCTTCGTCAAAGAACGCTGCTGTTACACAAGGCGACACAACATTTTTCCACACTTGAGTAAAAAAGGCTTCTTCAGAGTGATGGGGCTTCCTAAAGAAACTCTCCTTCTTTAAAGACCCTGAAAACACCTTAACTGTAGTCAGTTTATCTAGATCATCATAATCATAAGACAGATACTCCCTAGATGTTTCTATTTGAGCCATTTTACCTAAAACACCTTTCATAAGAAGCGTCTGTAATAAAACTATCAAAACACGCAATAACAAATGAGCTACTGGTGATGAATTCACAGCTTGATTACAATATTTTAGCTTATTAAATAAACGTCTATCCTGTCATTCAGGCAATAAAGTGCAGTTACATTAAGATGCACATTATAACAGAATACATCTTTAGAGGTTGTAGGGTTGTTGCATGCATTGTTAATGCTACACAGATATTAAAGACACACAAAACTCTTCGTATTGTTATTGGTGCGTAATCAGGCTTGTTTCAAGACATAATGCAGGTAATTTATTTTATTTCACAAGAACATGGGTTATAAATTATAGGATAATTTCCCTAATTAAAACAAAACGCAAGCAATATCTTAAAATATGATAAATGATCTTATAATTTTCTTGCAGTTTCAAATTGAGAAATATTAAGTAGGTGGATTTGATTTAAGGTGATGAAGATCTGGCCAACATGACAATATATGACATGACTGTCAAGTTCCTAAATGAATAGGACGTTTTTCATAACAATTTCTCAGGTCCAGTTTAAGAGCATTTGGGAAATTTGGGAAGTGTTAGGAATGCTGAATTTTCTCAGTGAAGTTAATTACGTTTTGAAGTAATATATTCAGATTCCTCTTGCTTGCGTCAAGCATTTATCTTTTATGTGTGTGAACTGTGTGTTTGTGTTTCCACCTCCAGGCCTCCAGTGCTGTCCCACAGCCTGCCATGAACTTCTACACGCAACAGGTTTCAACCTACCAGCCCCTTCACCAGCCTGACCACCGGAGTGCCATGGTAAGATACAGCAAACAACCTCTATCTCTCTCTCCCTCTCTCTCTCTGTCTTTCTCTATCTCTCTCCCTATCTCTCTCTCTCCCTCTCTGTCTCTCTGTCTGTCTTTCTCTCTCTCTCCCTCTCTCTCTCTCTCTCTGTCTTTCTCTCTCTCTCTCTCTCTCTCTCTCTCTCTCTCTATCTCTCTCTCTCTATCTGTCTTTCTCTATCTCTCTCTCTCTATCTCTCTCTCTCCCTCTCTCTCTGCCTCTCTTTCTCTATCTCTCTCCCTCTCTCTCTCTCTCTCTGCCTCTCTCTCTCTCTATCTCTCTCTCTCTGTCTCTCTCTCTGTCTCTGTCTCTCTCTCTCTCTCTCTCTGTCTCTCTCTCTCTCTCTCTC
>JBBPCY010005183.1:0-16013 GCA_037974405.1 Brachyalestes nurse
AGTTAGTGAGAGACAAAGTGTGGGTGAGGGGATCAAAAGGGAGGGAAACCAGGAGCAAAAAAGGAACAAGAGAATAAGGAGAGACTGACAAAGTGTGTGTGTGTGTGTGTGTGAGAGAGAGACAAGGGAGTGTGACAGAGTGTTTGTATTTGTGTGTGTGTATGTGTGTGTGTGTGTGTGTGTGTGTGTGTGTGTGAGCAGCAGGGTCACGACTGAGCTCCAGCTCTTCACACTTGGGCAAAGACCAAGGCCTTTTCACGGCAGGGTCTGGATGACATCACAACCCTTACACTGGTTGCTATGGCGAAGCCTTTGTCGTCATAGCGGGCGGCCGTGGGAGACTCGCTCATTCAGAATGTGTCGGAACATCCTCTCTCTCTCCAGAGCGACCCGGCAAGACCACGAGGGCGTTTTTACAGCCTGAAGTACTAACCACAGCCGAGAACCTCCCCCAGACGAGCCCTACCTCCAGCGTATCAATCCCAGTTGATTAAAGAAATATACAGCGCAGCTATCCCAGCCTTTAATTACGCTGCCTGCATCGGCGTGCTGCCGACAACTGCTAATCAACAAGAACACTGCTGACTGGAGAGTGAAGAGCTTTGCTGTGTGGAAAAGGCTGGGGCTTGAAATTGGCAAGTACTGGGTGACCTTGACAGGCTTTAACTCAGCCTGCAGGCCCCAGTCATCCTCTGAGCTGCGGGAGCTGCTGTCTCACACACACACACACCCATACACACACACACACCGCCCCCCAGAAAACACACTCAGAATATTAACCACGCTCTTTTCCTCTCTCCCTCACTGCTGCTGCTCCCCCTTGCAGATGGAAGCTGTCAGTGTCCATGGAAAATCGCAGCATTACTGAAGTATCTCTGAAGTCCACGGCCTCAGCATCAGCAGGGGGAGGACGATATATCGTGAGAAGTTCTATAATTGTGATGATAATGATATTTACACGATACAATTTTGGAGAATAATATTCAAAACTTTGGGGGAAAAAAAAAACACCTTCAAATCAGTACATTTAAGTAAAGAGGCCCCTTACAGTCTGTGAAATTCTTTCTCTGCATTTAACCCATTCATTTACATTTACAGCATTTCTAGTTATGTGCAATACCTTTAGTTACGTGCAATTTTCTGATGGAACATGTGCAATTTTCTTTCTTTCTTGGGGAACCACCATAACTGTGTTAAGCTTAAAGTTTAAAATGAAATTTTGGGAGCATACCTGGGGTCATATTTAGGGTTTGCATGATAAAAATATGTATTTTTAGCCATTTTTTTCACTACACACGCGTTTTTTCACTATACACGGGTGCTCTTGGAACGTAACCCCTGCGAATAGCAAGGGATTTCTGTATTTGATTCTTCCTTTAACATCAGGGGTCCAACCATGTGTTGGACAATCCAGAGTTAAGAATGTGAATTCTATTATTTTGGCCATCTGATGCAACTGCAGTATTTATTGATCAACTAGAACTCATCACCAACCCACTCCTGATCATTCACGTCATATTCTCTCCTCTCACCTTCAAGCTCGAGTCTCATTAGTAGATTATGCTCTAACTGGATACGGCCATCACTCTTCTTCATTCAAATTTAGTTCAACATATTATGAGAATATAAATTGTCAACCCAGTTTCTTTAATCACATCTAATTAGGAGTCTATTGCTACACCTTCCTCAACATTTGATTGCTTATGAGAACGTGAGTAGATTACATTTAACACGTTGTCTTTGAGTTCATGAATCCCTGCAGATTCTCTAGGTAGTTTAACTTCAATGGTTTAAACACTTTATCACTCTGGAACAAACGTTAATGCAGAGAATTAAAAATGTACCTTCCACTACATTCACTTCTTTCCAGAAAAGAAAGACTAAAAGGACATTTAGCAGAGTTGCAAATGCTCACCATCCCATCTTTTTGCTGCTCCTCAAGCCTATCTCTGTTCATCATCCAAAACTTAATCCCAAGTTCTCAGAGTTCTCTCTCCTCCTCCAGTTATGCTACAGCTATATTCTGAAGCCAAGATGTAAATTTACTACAGGCTGAAGCAGCAATAAACTCACAGTCTAACACAGCAGTGCTGCATCTGCTATGTGGCATCTGGGGTGAGGGATTGAAACTACTATCTGTCTCTCTCTCTCTCTGTTTCTCTCTCTCTCTCTCTCTCTCTCTCTCTGTTTCTGTTTCTCTCTCTCTCTCTCTCTCTCTATCTCTCTCTCTCTCTTTCTCTCTCTGTTTCTGTTTCTCTCTCTCTCTCTCTCTCTCTCTCTCTGTTTCTGTTTCTCTCTCTCTCTCTCTCTCTCTCTCTCTCTGTTGGAGTGTGCCTATTCTGCTCTATTCCTCCCCTCCAGCTATGGATAGCAGTGTTGCATCACAGGGGCTGTAGAAGCCTGAGACGGCTTGCTCAGCCCTCAGTATGTTGGACTGCTTCAAGCTGAGACGGAGGGAGAGTCAGTGAACGAGAGAGCGATAGAGAAGCTGCTGGTGAGTCCACTGGCTCTGATCACTGGCTTTGATTAACTCGTGTATTCCTCTGCTGGTCTCCACGTTGTCTCCTTTTTTACTAGCGGAACTAACATTGTGTAAGAGGCTCTCTGATGTCCGTCCAGTCGTCTGAGGATGTCTGTTGTTAAATATGTTGGGAAACCTTGGAAATGTTTTTTACTGTTCTGACTGGAAATGGGTCAGATATTATGACTGAAAAGAGTCATCGTTCTAAAACATTTTGACGAGTTTTGCTGCTTTTTTGTGGTATTGATGTTAGAGTTCAGGGATTCTAGTGAGAGTGGTGATAATTGATTAGTTGTTTGAATTGATTAGTTGTTTGAATGTGCTCTTATCTATAAACAGAAAGACTCATTTGAACACATTCTGAGCCGTTTTGGATGTTGTCTTTTTGGTTGTGCCTTTAAGTACAACTTTGACGTCTTCTCATGATTTAATTCATGTTGGAACAGTTCTGACAAACTGGGACAGGCTGGCAGTTTCAGGTGGGTGTGTATGCACATGTTAGGCTTTCCGGAGAAGTGCTCGCGTTGCATGTTGAAACACACACTGGCGGAATGTTCTGTGTGGGAAACTGAAGAAGCGACAGCCCTTTACTGTCATCCGATTGAAGCCGAGCGAAAGGGGGATGCTAATTACTCAGTTGTGCCACTGACCATTTTGACCTTTGGTCTTTGGCCATGGACCAATGAGGGCTGGTGCCTAATTGTGATGCTAAGTGTTGCTGCTGTGAATTCTGTTGTTTTAAAGGTATGATCACATGCTACATTTGACTAATCCAGATTTGACAACATATGTTAGCTTATCTTTTGTTTACGATACGCTAGACCCAGTGACCTTTTGCTTTGAAGTTCTAGACAGGAGTAAACCTGTCTGTGCATAAACGTTGTTTAAAAAGAGACAAAACTTGAGCAAGGTTCATGTTATCTGTTTATTTAAGCCTAGAACAGATGTCTTGTAGTATCAGTCTTTTTCAAGAGAGGCTTATGGTTTGAGGTTTTATAGGCATGAGTCACTTTTGACCATCATGCTGACCTGGAGACCTCTCTTGTATTGATCAGAGCATGTAACTCTGGGAAAATCCAGCGGTGTCCTTCAGGGTTGTGTCATTGGCTCCTGTGAATTGGGTGGTCCTTCAAAAAAAAAAACTTAATGTGGCCTTTTGCACTTCCTCTTCATTACATACTTTGTAAGAACATGTGACCTGGACATTGACCTCATTGTTTCTGTTGTCTTGGCCGTACACGTCTTCTCCAGAAAGTCCTTAATGATATATTGTTTGTCCATTAAATTGAATTTGTTTTATACTATAGAGACCATCTATAATATGAGAAGTAAACCTTTTAAAAGAATTTCAATGGTTTTATGTTCTGATGACAAACACCGTCATAACTGAATTAACATAAATATCCAAATCTACCTTCAAACCTTCAGAATTACTGTTAGAGTTCAACAAGTTTAATATTTCACACTTCATGGTTGACACTCTGAGAGGCACTAACTATTGAAGCATGTTTTTCTAAACTTAAAACATTACATCAGCAGATCTTACCAGTTGTTTTGGGATTTTTCTTTACTTAAAGGGACTATATCATGAGAGAACCTTTTTTTTTTTCCTTTTTTTTTTTTTTAGAATTTTCAAATAAGTAGTGTGAAGTGTGAGGTCATGAACACCTATTCATTTGCGGGGGTCCACTCAGCCCATTCTCTTTGAAGTTAAAAGGAACGTTAAACTTTTTGAAAGAGGCACAATATAGCAATAATAATCAGTCCTTACGTAATTAATCTTAAAGCCTCAGTAATAAAACAGCCTATTTATTTAAAGGCCTCTAGAAAGGTGTAATGGCCGTTTTTGGTACACTAAACTACATAAATGTCATAAGTAAATTTCACGAGGCAAGAAAAATGAGCCTTTTAAAACTGGTATTGGTGACTAGTTTCATATAGTCTTAACATTCCAAATGAATCTGTGTTTAATTCTAAATGTTTTTGAAGAATGCATGTGGACTTTCTGAATTTTTCTATGACATGTTAAATTGATAACGCAGTGATGTAGGATGTGACCTGATGCAAATCTTAGGTTATTTGTGGTCTTGGTGACTATTTTGGATCGTGTCAGAATCTTCATTCTGGAACGTGGAACTAGGGCAGGTAGGGTGTTAATAACCTCACTTCTGCTCAGCTGTCCAGAATATCTGCTGGCCTTTGGCCAGAGAGACCTTACATAGATAGTGTCTGGTCATTTGATCAGATAAAAAGGACTGATAAAAGACTCTATCC
Organism: Brachyalestes nurse; assembly: GCA_037974405.1. Lineage (NCBI taxonomy): Eukaryota > Metazoa > Chordata > Actinopteri > Characiformes > Alestidae > Brachyalestes > Brachyalestes nurse. The sequence goes on from JBBPCY010005183.1 coordinate 4,796, forward strand.
ACAGAGACTACAGTCTGGGGTAAACGGCTTTAGTGGCTCCTGGAGACGAGAGACCAAAGCTGTTTCATTGTAGTGAGGTGGATAATGCCACTAACACATTCAGAGCTTTCACGTCTCCAACTCAGAATCTTAAAACCATGTGTACCCACAGCTCTCTTCACAAGAGCAGTCATAACAAGGCTTTCTGTTTTTAGACCTTTTTAATGAGAGTGAATGCAAAACAAAATGGGATGGGGAGGGGGCCGGCTAATCAAAAGCAGCCCTGCCTTGCGTAAGAGAATTTTATTATTATTTTTCTTTTACAGGCCAGACAAAAGTGTTCAAACTAAAGTACTCTGCCATGCTGCCACACACCCCATGTGTTTATTAAAGCAAAATAGACCTTTCTTCAGTTTACATGACGATTTGCTGGTTAATTATAGCTCCGCAACGACACACACGACAAGTCTCTTAGATTTTTTTTTTCCCTTTCGAAACCCAATTTACTCCTTAATTTGGTAGTGCCAGTTCCCATCTAAGTGCTGGGTCTATCCCCATCTCACAGTGCTACCAAGCTGGGATGGGAAAGGCTAGCATGTTCTTTCTTCAGGCTACATACTCCGCATCTTTTTGAACTGCTCCTGCGACCAAGCTCAGCACACAAGCAGCAACTAATTGTGCCTGCCTGGACTCTCGACCCTGGATGGCTAATGGCATTGGCAGGGATAATATGGACAAAAGGGCCAATGCTTAGACGATTTTTGTGGTTTTTCCCGCCAATTTTCTCCCTCATTTAGTCATGTACAGCTCTAACCACTAGTTAGGATTCCCTCAGTCTCACAATACCACCAACACTGTAAGAGTGAAAGCAAGGACATGCTTTGGGCTGTTGTCTTCCTGTAAGAGAGACCAGTTCAAAAGACTCAAACTGCCAACTAATCAGTGCATATCCATTGTGGAGGTAAATTTTAATTGATTAAAAAAATCTGATTTAATCAAGTAATCATGACGGCCCTGAAAATTATATTTTCGAAATTTTTCCGGAAAATTTGGAGCATGGTTGCTATGTATGAATGGAAGGAATGTCTTGGCTAGCCGACTTGATCGTAGCTCTTGGAGAGGTTCTGGAAGAGCCTTGGAGGAGAGACAGTTGATGACTGAGAAAACCCAGCCTACATCACCACAGCCAGCTTTTTGTGCTGCAATGACTGACTAATTCACCAGCTCATATTACCGAGGCTTTGTGCGTGCTTAGGCTTTTGTTTATATGCCTGTGGATTGTATACATCTTGTGCTTGTTTGGGTTTAAGGAAAGAGGGGTATGATTAATTTTTTTTTTTATGACTGATGGATCACTTGAGCTCAAAGCTCTGTGTGTTCGTCCCTGTCTGTAGCTGGGCTTAACGTGTGGGTGTGTTGTGTTTGGTAGAGAGAGTTTGTATGAGTGTGTCACTTACATCAGACACCTCAGTCACTGGGCGCTGACGTTAGGGTCGGTGAATCATTTTGGGTTTTTTTTTTTTCCTGTCTCTCTGTTTCTTCACACTCTATCATTTTGAAGTCACAGGCTATTAGCCAAGGTGCTAATATTTACAGGTAAAGTCTCGGGTTGAGTCATAATTTTGTTTGGCGTTAAATGAAGCTCTGAAGTAAGAAAAACCGAAGATGGTGTGAGGAAATGCCTCCTGTCCTAATAGTAGAGTTTTATCTGGTGATGAACTTTTAAGACGTTTTCTTTGGCTGTGTCCATGTTCTTATTCTGCGTTGTTTGCTTGCGCTCTTCAGCCTGAAATAGACAATTTTAAAGCTCTTGTAAAGGTCAAACACAACCCACTGAATATCTCCGTCTGTCGTTTGAGCACAAACACCACTGTGTTCAAGAATGAAGAGAATATCACACTTATTCTAACTACATGTCATCCTCTGTTTTTTAAACACGGTTGATTCCTTGGATCTGTGTTCTTGTATGCTGTGTTGAGGTGCTGGCTTATAGCAATTCAAGAAAAAAAATGTAAACATTTGAAAACTTAGTCCCAGGTTGTATATAGTATGACAGCACATTAAATTCAAATAAAAAGTTTGTGTCTAAGCTATATAAAACTGAGGGAATGAGAGAACACCACAAATAAAAGAAAAACGTGGATGAAGGGAACTTAACAGTAGGGTAAGTTACTGCAAAATCTTAATTAAATGAGTTTAGACACATTTCAAAGACGGCTCAAGACATGCTTTGCAAATTGAACCGAGGAATCGTTTGTCTCATAGCAGATCTCTAGTATTAGATCTCTATATCTAATAGTTTGTATTTCAGTGCTATCCAGCTTGATTGGTCTATTAAGTTAAATTTACTTCAGTCTGGCATGACTGGTGTATTTAACCTGCTGGCTAACGTCACCTAACTTTTACCATATAAAGAGAAAGCGTGGCTGGGTGTGTGGGTGTGTATGAAAGTGAGTGTGAGAAAGTGTTACTGTAGAGACTACCAATTAGTCCATGAGTATTTTTCTTTAGTTTGGGTTGTATAGCATGTGATAGGTCTGTTATTTGTGTTAACATTGTCAATGTATAATAACGTTTAGTTTTTTGTATACAATGATTTTAAAAATGGTTAATCTGATTCATCAATTAACAGATTTATAAAAAATTACAGATTAATTGATTATGAAAATATTCAATGTAAGGGAGCCACAGTGCTAGCCATGCTTTGAAACACACGTTTAGAAATTTTTAGTTTTTAATAATATAACCCAATTTTGTTGCATACTTAATGATTTTAATGAGATGCTAGTACTATGGGTCTTTCTAGATTAAGGCATCGTTCACACTGACGTTTGAATCTTGGATAAATGAACGCGCTCTGAACTCCATAGGCATTCTTGTAGCGTTTTGTATCTGCGCTTGATTGGTGTTACACTGGCGTTTGTCTGACGCTGTTAAACTCCAGCCTGCAGCCCAATGTGTTCACCTGTGGGGGCGGTAATCATTCTCTCCAGACTGTTTACGTGTTTGGGTTTGTAGTTTTACCTTTTCCCTCAAAACTTGATTTGTCGCGGTTCCCAGAACAGTTGAATCCTGGGACATATTCAGTCCTCCAGAATGTCACCCGAACGCCATGTAAACACAGTACCGGCGATTTCTTCGCGTTCGTCAGGATTTCGGCAGAAATTGACACCAAGAAAACGTTGCATGTAGTGTTTTTTTGGCGCCACCTCACAGCCGACCAAGCGCCGGTGCTGAACGCCCGTGTGAATGCTGTGATTTACTCCAGTGAGCAGAAATACGGTCAGTGCTCAGTCCACGCTCACCTGGCGCCACGAACACCAGAAAAACGCCTGATTCAGACGCCCGTGTGAACGAGGCCTAAGCACGATGATTTTGAATCAAATTCTGAATTCAAATTCTCCATTTGGGAACTGTACACTACACCAATAAGAATCCTTTGGCACGACTCCTAACACAACGTTACCTTCTGTAACTTGATTAAATTTCTCCAGATAAGAGTGTCAACCAAATGCATAAATGTTGGCTGAAAAGAATCTTAGATATGTTCAAATCACTACTACTACTAATAATAATATTGTTTGATAATTACTATAATGATAGTTATAATCAAAGTAATATACAGGATGCCTCACATTAAATTAATTAAAAGGCAAAGGCAAGTGACTCATACTATTTATCATGTAGTAACTTCCTAGTTTCTCAGAATACTTGAAGTACTATGTAAAATACCCAAACATAAATTATTAATATGGGATAAAGTCCCTGTCGTTGGTAAGACATCTAGCTCAAAATACTTTAGTTGGCGTAGACCTTAGTTTCAGGTTTGCACTGACTTTCATCCTAAAAGGAGAACTTGTAGCTTTAGAGCATCTTTCAGTTCCTCTTATTGTGATATTAATATGTGCCATAGGTGCGATAGATGATTTCATCATCGTCTATGTTTGTTCTGTTCATTTCCTTTCCATTGGGTTGAGCTTCCAGTGCATCATCTAAATACATGTTACTACATGTTCTCTTTAGTATTTACTTCAACCCTTAAATACTGAGGCAGAACATTGTGCCCTTTAATTCTACTCCTCTACTTTAATCATACTAATAAAAGTAACGATAATAATTTGATTTATCATTGCTGTTGGACATTTTGCTTCAAAAGGAAATTAATCTGTGAACTACAGATTTGTCAAAAACTAATGACATGTGAATATAATTAAAATAAGTATATAAATCTTTATCAGTAGATATCTTCCAGAAAAATTCAGAGTAACATAGACTTCTATCACTTGTTGTCCCTGCAGAAGCCAACTTGAGTTTTTGCGCTTATTGGTTTTTGTAGATGATTTGAATGATTAAGTGTGTTTTGGGTGTGAGGACAATGGTATAAACATTGTTTTTTTTTTACTGAACCAGTTTAAAATACTGTCTCTTGTCTTTACGTTGCTGGTGCGCCCGCTCAGGACTCTATAAGTGAGACCATGATGGTGAGATGTCTGCAGTGCTGTCTGGCTCTGATTGAGTTAGCTTCTCTCTCTGGGTGTGGACACAATAAGGCCTGCATAACACTGTCCCTTAATTACCATCAGTAGCCAAAGCATGCCTTTGGGAGTGTGTGTGTGGTGTTGAACAAGAGCTTTTTTGTGCGACTTTTTCCATCCTTCTCTCACATTTTCTCACCAAGTCTTTCCTTTCTTTTAGGTGTGATTAGAGCTTTCTGCTGTTGCGTTCACACCCATGAATGTTTGCAATAGGGGTATGTTAAAACGTCCTCTTTTTCAGTGCATTAGTAATATTATATTACTGCAGGAGTGAGGCTAGGGGAGGAAGAGAGAGAGAGCAGGCAGTTATATAACACTGAGGTGTGCACTGGCAGTACTGGCTGTGTGGATGAAAGGCTTTCGGCCCAGGTTGCAGTCAGCGTTTGATCCAGCACCGCTGGCGGCCATAGTAGCGCTTTCATCTGCCTCCCCTCAAATCAACCTGGGCACCGCACAGACTGAGCCTGTCCATCTGAATCAAATGACCACCAGCGCCGGCCCCGCTCCATCCCCACCGCCGAGCTGAGAAACGCTCACGTCTCCTTAAAGTAGCAGCTCAGTGAGAAGATCAAATTTACAGTTTCACCCATCTCCCAAAGTACATCAGCCAAGACATTAAAAAAAAATACAGACTGATTTGAGTTTTGTGATTCTTTCGTCCAGGAGTGCAAAACTAAAGAAACAAACTTTGAACGCTATGTCTCCATGACTTTTAGGACAAGGAGGTCATTTTTTTATTTTGATATCCTAAACTGTTCCTATAAAGTGAGTGTTGTGGCAGCAGTTGCTTTAGGAAACACACGACTTGTAATTTGACTCCCCCTCGTCGAGCAAACCCCGTCCATATGCCTGTGCACGTGTGTGTCTGGTATTAGTATGTGCGTGTGTCTGTGTAAGAATGGGGGCGTATCAGCAGGTGCTTCGTATCTCTGAACCCCCCGGTGGAGGCCACGATCACACTGATGTGTGTTCACAGCTGTCTTGAATCTTGTCTTCCTCGTTGTTCTACGCACGTACATATACACACACATACACACACACACACACACACACACACACATACATACACATACACACACACACACACACACACACACACACACACACATGAACACACGCACACGCACACACACACACACACACATGAACACACGCACACGCACAGGCTTGATCAGCTGCCCTTGACTGTGATCCCTGGCTGAAGACCTGCTAATCCCTCTCTTACTAAGTCACCACATAGCATACTGGACCCCGTCTTCTTCAGAGGGAATGTCCAGTGAGCTACGGTTATTGGGAAGGTTATTGCTGAAGGTATTGCACTCTGATCATGATTTAGTTAGAATATACAGCCTTTTCATATCTATTCATATGAATAAGTCCTCTAAAGGTTTGCCATCTGATCTCAGATCTCAGCTAGAATATCTTTATTATTATTATTATGAGAAAAATCATGGGCACTGGATACAGCCCATTCTGCAAAAAAAATGAAAAAAGGGTTTAACATCACTGACTCATCCAGCAGCTTGAAAGCTTGAACACGTACGCGCGTGTGTGTGTGAGACAGTGAGCTTAGACCTTAGTGTCTCATTCAGTCTGTTGTGAGTTGGTGAATCAGCCATGCTGGTGATGAACTCTCCTTGTTTTAATGCTGTTAATTGCTCGTCTGAATCCTGAGGGATCTTGGGCCAGTGAGCCACTCCTTTTCTGGAGTAGACTGCCAGCTGAAGATCTGGGTGCCATGTCAGCAGGTAGGATTGGCACGGGCAATCATGATGACGTGTGCTCTGTGTGCTCTGTGTGCTCTGTGTGCTCTGTGTGCTCTGTGTGCTCTGTGTGTGTGTGTGTGTGTGTGTGTGTGTGTGTGTGTGTGTGTGTGTTTGTGTACATATTTAGATTGGAACTTCACAACGTTGGACACTTTGGTACTAAAACAATATGAAAACATTTATACATATGTTTATACACACACTTTGGCTGGTTTTCGGGTGTCAGGCGTCCCATTACTTTTGTCTATATCAGGGTAACAGTTTAGTAACACTGCATTCAGATTTCTTATGGAGTTGGTCCCTCTCTGCAGCTGCTATAATGGTTCTGCTGCACATGCTCTGGACTCTAAGGGGTTATTCTATAATGAACTAGATAAAACGTGAATGCTCTGGCAGGGACAAATAGCTTTGTTTTTATTATTGATGAATGACATGTTTATGTTGAGATTTAGAAATATTTGAACTGCAGCTGTGTAACTGTGTTAAAGGGAACACTGCTGTTAAAAAGCTCCTTATTAGTTTAAAGTGTTTGCAAACCAAATGTTTTTAAAGTGCAGTACTTTAAAAATAAAAGCACGCAATGCTCTTTATTTGAATTAATTATTTAATTTTGTATATATATATATATATATTAATCGCATGGTTTTCTGAAATTAATCATTATTAATCGCATTGCTATACACAGGTGTTCACACATAAATGGCCAGACACATAAATGTTCACCCCCCATAATGAACTGGGGACTGTCTGGTGTTTCGCACTTCTGTTTTTCTTGTAATGGGAGGAATAGGAGGTAGTCAGGCTCCCCATAAAGTGTCTCTGGTTACAGTTTGAATCTACCAGTCTCTGAACTTTACCAGAGCCTGTAAACCTGTTAGCTACCTGCCCAGGTACCTGCTCTGTTAACACTGATTGAACAGAGCAGGCTGGTTATACCACTGTCCCGGCTCTCTCCGTAGGATGAGAACTCTCTAGACTCCCCAGAAGTGCCAGATGGATGTTAGGTAATCACATGGTATCGCACACCAATCAAGTGGCCCAGGCACATGAGTGCTGCCAACATAAACAGAGGTCTCATGCCATGGACTTGTGTTTACTTTCACTGCGCTCTGCCATGAAAAGTGATAGACTCTTAATGCTTAAGAGTCTGCATGCTTACAGAGCAAGGTCTTGCTAAACAGTTCAGTCTGAAATGACACAGAGCAGCCAGTTTTAACATGTCTGTGTTGTTGCCTGTCTGCTTTTGTACCATCCCCTCAAACAAAATCAAGTGCTACCACCAAACAAGTGAGATTTCAGTAGGACAGACCTGTTGGGGAAGTTGTCATTTTGTTTTTGTTTTTGTTTTTCTCAGTAGTATTTACAAACAGGATGCTACCTAAATTAAATATAAAAATAAATGTGTCAGTTGTCGTTGAACACATATTTTAAAACTCACTGTGACCAAAGTGTGTGATTCAGACTGCAAAATATTTTATGAACGCAGTGCGAAATTATTGAGAGATGCGAATGCACCAAAAGCCAGTGGCAGGAGGCGAATGGGTTAATCGCATCAAGAACTCGCAAGTGATGTGAAATGAGCTAAAATTTCATCTGAGAAAAGCCAGTCACCATGTACACCATGTATTACCTCCAAACCCCCCTCTCCTCCATCAACAAACAACACAACTCCCTCTGTTCTATGTTAAGCAATGTTCTACTGCTTAACTATCCAATGTGTGCTATTAAAACCTATTAAAAGTACAACAAAAATGTATACTGTTTTTCTTATGCCGACTTTTATATGAATAGATGATTGATAGATGGTATTTTCTACAGGTGTCTCTCCATCCCTGGACCATGTTTCCATACAACTGCTCATCAAAAACGGATGAAACCACATACATCATCCCCGACCCATCATGGTGCCCCGAGTCTAGAGAGTGCATCATGTGGAACATTAGCTTGGAAGACCTTCCGGACCTTTGCCTGAGCCGCACCGAGTACCTGGTAAAGCACGTGGGTCACCGGCGTTCGCCATTCTTTTTGCCCATGTGCATCATCTACTTGCTGATCTTCTTTGTTGGTGTGGTGGGTAACGGGCTAACCTGCATTGTAATCGCCCGCCACCGGGTCATGCGGACCCCCACCAATTACTATCTGTTCAGCCTGGCCATGTCCGACCTGTTAGTCCTGCTTCTAGGACTTCCACTGGAACTCTACGAGCTTTGGTCCAATTATCCATTCTTGCTGGGAACAGGTGGTTGCTACTTCAAGACGTGCCTGTTCGAGACTGTCTGCCTGGCCTCTGTGCTGAATGTCACTTGCCTGAGCGCCGAACGTTACGTGGCCGTAGTTTACCCACTCCGTGCCAAGCATGTGGTCACAAGGGCCCATGCCAGGCGAGTGATCCTTGCTCTGTGGTTGGCATCTTTTCTCTGTGCCCTGCCCAACACCAGTCTGCACGGAGTGGTGGTGCTTCCACCTCGCTTTGGACAAAACTTCTCGGATTCGGCCATATGTGGGCTGGTGCAGCCCGCCTGGATCTACAACCTGCTGGTGCAAGTGACGGCTGTGCTCTTCTTCCTTCTGCCCATGCTGACGATCAGTCTGCTCTATCTGCTTATCGGGCTGCAACTGAGGCGTGAAAGGCTGATGGACAACATCAAGGCTTGGCCAGGGCAGGTTGTCCAAAAGAGCATCCAGCAGAGACTACGACACCGGCAGGTCACCAAAATGCTAGGTGAGTTACCAGAGTCTTGTTGTTGAGGAATCCCAATAGACCATACATCATCACCCTTTAGGAACAGACCGTCTTGAAGCTTACTAGGGTGCTCAGTCCCAGCCCTGGAGATCTCAGGTCACAGCTCAAATCACCTGATCCAGGTAATTACAACCCTCAGGGGCATCTGAAGAACCAAGAATGATTTGAACTCTCAAGGGTGGCAGATTTCCTGAACCTCTGAGTAAGAAACTTAGAGGAAGAACAATAAGGGGAGCAGAGGGCCTATTAGTCCAGTGTTCAGCACAGTTTGGTGACAAACGTAGTTCAGATAGCCTGTTCATTGCCAGATTTATTGGAAGTGTTTAAGTGGGGAAGTCCTTAAACTCTGCTAGACTCCAGTCGTAAAAGACTGTTTGAGCCCATCGGTTGATGCACAGTTTGCGTTTGCCATCCACTAACTCAGCGGAGATGTACCTTCCTGCAGAATTCAGCTAGTTTATTCATTAGGAAGGTCAGGTCCTTAAATAGCTGGATCAAATTTGAGCGCTTAAGGTTGGAAATTTCTAGGAAAGAATTGAATTTGCAGAATATTCTTACCATTGAAGTTGTTCTCTAATGTTGGTAGTGAGCAGGTTCCTGCACTTGCCTTACATTCTTAAAATATAGAACCAGTAAAGAAAGTATGTGAAGGTTTTCTAAGACTTTTAAACACACAATTCTTTTTCAAACATGGCTCTCAATCCAGCCCTCAAATTGAGAACCTACAACACAAAGGTGCCACAAAGGGTTCTTTGATCAATGAACCACATTTGATCAAGCGCTTTGCACATGTGCAGAGCCTTGTAAAAGTTCTTTACCAATTTAAGAGTCTAGAACCTAACATTATATTAGGTTCCCACTAAACTTCTTTGTTTCTCATTTGCAAATCCAGTTCTTTAGGAAACCAAAATAGTTCTATGATTTTGCACAAAGAATCATTTCTGGTATCTTAAATTTTAGGAGTGTAGAGGAAAGTTGTGGACCATCTTGGGGTCCTGAGGGACCATTTGTAAAAGTCACTGCTTTGGCAAACCATAAGTGGTTCTTCTATTGCATAACTCAAGTCAAGAAAGTTTGTTTCATATATATAAATGGGTTTTTTCAGTTGTGCTGGTGATCGTGTTTGGGATTTGCTGGGCGCCGTTCCATATTGACCGCGTCATGTGGAGCTACATTGACCACTGGACAGGAGATCGGCACCGTGTATTCGAGTTCGTCCACCTGGCCTCCGGCATCTTCTTCTACCTGAGCTCAGTGGTCAACCCCATTCTCTACAACCTCATGTCTTCACGCTTCAGAGAAATGTTCCGCGAGGTTGCGTGCCGCGGAACTCACCAACACCCAAGTGTCACTCAGGTGACCCAGCGCAGCACGGTCTACGAGAGAACTCCCCGTGGTACCAGACTCTCTCAAGACACATCCGCATGAGTGCAGGCACAGAGCCAAGAAGGTTTCAAGAGCACAGAGCTGGACACCTCCTAAACGAACCTGAAAGTGAACCATTTTCCCACCAAAATATTTTTTATTCAAAATCAGAAATCAATGAAGTTAGATTTTTCCCTCTGATTCTGATGTCCAGTAATTATATGTATCAACAATATATATATCAACAAGACCAAATCTTCACAGCAAAATGAGCAGTCATGTCTTCAGCAACATCTTAAGAACTAACAACAGACTGGGTTATATAAAATTGTTACTGTATACACCCTACGTTGTTGTTTCCTTATCCTTTTCATCCCTCCCCTTATCACTCTGCTCACCAGGGTTTAGTTTGTAACCCCTCATCATCATTCTTGCCCCAGGTTCTGAGTATTCATACTCTTTTATTAGCTGTGTATTATAGTCGATTTGGTTAACTAGAAACACCCACCCTATGCTTCCATTCACCGGCCACTTTTTTAGAAACACCTACCTTGTCCTCCCTTTATCTGGCCACTTTATTAAAGTTTATCAGCCCCCCTCTACCCAGTTCACCACTCTTTGGTTTCTAACCACATGGGCGCTGCTGTCTGGATATTATTTGGGTGGTTGTCTGTTCTCAGCAGTGAAACTGACGAGGTCGTGTGTGAGACGCTGGTACGAGTGTTTGAGACACCGCAGTCTCCGCTGACATTCAGGTAAAGACTACTAAATATAATGTATGCCATATAACGTATAATGTATATAATGTATATGTGTGTGTGTGTGTGTAT
>JBBPCY010005229.1:0-16009 GCA_037974405.1 Brachyalestes nurse
ATATGAGAAAACCGATACTAATGCCAAATAGCTACAAATAGAGAACCTCCTTACCGTGAAGATGTCTCCATGTGTGTGTTTCATCCTCGTTAAGAACTTCGCAACATCGTTCCCGAACTCCAGCGCGTGTCCGAGCCAGGGGACCCGTCCTTTATCCAGAGGGGGCTCACCTCTCCGCCTGTACGAGGCAAAACACCACGAAGTTCATCAACAAGACCCTCTGACAAGACAACCATTCACACCATCAAAACAAGCTGAGCTCGACAATCACCTCGTGCGCCTGCTGGAGAGGAGAAAGAACGCGAGGACCAGGAGAGCCGAGAGCAGCAGGGTTGCCAGCGCCATTCTGGGCACGAGGAGTCAGCAGTCACTCTCAGGTGAGCTCGTGCGTCTGTCCTATTTAAAGCAGGAGCACAAAGTCAGCTGACGTCACTAGTTCCGTCTCCCGCTCCATGTGGTGTGGGCTGGTTGGGCAGGTAGGCAAACTGATACTGACCCCTAAATTTGAATCATTTCCACAGTGAGTCAAATAATACATCTCTCTCTCTCTCTCTCTCTCTCTCTCTCTCTCTCTCTCTCTTTCTTTCTCTCTCTCCGTGTGTGGGCGCGTGAAATGCAGAAGTAGTTCATGTAATGAACATTTTCACCATCTAATAACTCGATTTACATGACAATTATGATTATTTGTTACTGCTCCTTTTAGACTGCTGTGGTCTTTCCTCTACTGTGCCTGCTTCAAAAAATACTGGCCCGAATGTTTTACTCACTTCCCGATCCATACAGTCTGTTCACTGAATCTAATCTGCAAACATGACCTGTTTTAACTTCACTGCTTTTGTGATGTCACAAAAAACGCCAGAGTCACATAAATTTACATATTCAGCCTACAAGTTTGTCCCACTAAAGTTATAATAAACGTTTTAGACCAAAAGATTTTGTATGATATTGGCCCTTTAAAAGGATGTATAATCGGATCCACCCACCATTTTTAGCTCCTCAGTGTGTAATTAAGAAAAACAGCTCTGGTGGATGTTGCTCTGAGAAATTAGTCATGATGACCTCAACATGACACTGGGGTTTTTTCTGAATTAAAGCATATGTTAATGAAACTGTGAACCATAATCGATACCACACTATAGAAATGAACTTTGATGAATTAAAACAACTGAAAACGTTGAAACTTTTTATTAGCTCTGGGAATGTGAATGTCCTAACATAGTTTGTCTTTTTAACCTAATTTAAGAGATTTTGAACCCTGAATGAAAGAGACGTCAGGGTGAGCGAACTGAAAGAAGAAGACAAACAATAGCTTATAACCTCCTTCCTCAACTGGTGAATAAACAAAGCTAAAGTATTGTGATTAAAGTTAGTCATTTGTTTAGTCAAAAAGCGGCAAGATAAAAAAAACGGAATTTTCATCACTGTGGTTTCATTCCTACTGTGAGTAATCACCCAGGGCTACACCTTAAGTGTCAGGGCATGACATCACCACACAGATTGTGACACTTGTGGAAGTGTCACAGGAGACATTATGCCAGTCTTTCTTTCCCATTCAGAACATAAATAAATGTGGACTGGTCACACACACACACACACACATACACATATGAACACACACAAACACATATACATACGAGCGCACACACACACACACACACACACACACACACACCTATATATTATATTGTTACTGCAGGACTCTGCAAAACACCTGAATATGTGTTTCAAATTGTTATGAGCTTCCAATGTCCAATTACTGCAGATGTAGTACCACCAATAGCTTAATACTGTGAATCCCATAAAGGCTCTAACAGAAATGAGCATCATTACAGTGGTGTAAAAAAAACATTTATACATTAGACAGTGTCATGAAATTCCCTGCTCTAAGTGTGACTGCATATAACTATCAGTGTAACAGAGCTAAATGTGTGTATGTGGAGTATTTTCAGTGGCTTCCAATGTGTCTTAGCCAATCAGATATCAGAACCAAATTAGTACTGACAGTCTGCTGTGGCGAGGCAGGGATGGAAATTGCATCATGGCCCAACTGACATTACTACAAGACAAAGAGCTAATTCCTACTAACCAGTCTCAGAAGGAAATTTCGTAATGTCCTCTTTCAACGCCACGGCATGACTTTTCTTGAAAATAAGTCAGCCTTGACAGACCACACACATAGACTGCAAGCTCTAAAAACCTAAGACGCCTGAAAATGATCTTACGATTTAGGTCAGATTCTGCTTGATATAACAGATTGTTTATCACAAGCCTCTGTAACTTTGCAGGTGCTGTTTAATAGCTCCCTTGCTCTGCCACTTTCTTGTACAGACAAGCCCGGTAAATACAGCTTTCCCAGCCACCCTGACAGTGTGAGGGCCTGCATGTAAAAATCTACCTGATTCAAGAGTGAGACGGATGAGCGCATTATTTGTTCCACAAGGTGGCGCCTTTGTTGCACTCCTTGATTTCCAGCTGCTGTAGTGTTTTGCAGCTTTGAGCTTTGTTGGTTTTGAAGCTCTTTTTAAGTTTGTTTAAAAAACAGGTATAAAAAAAAACTAAGCAGTGAAGGTTACAGTATGAGAAGTTGGAGAATTTCACAGAGTTTCTGTTTTGAGTGGAAAAAATGTTCTAGAAGGAACATGGCATACACTTTAGAGAAGGGATGAAATTGCTTGTTTACAGGCCTCTCAGTGTAATGGAGGTTGGGGTGTGGAAGTTAATTTAACTATAGCAAGGCTTAAAAGTCAATACTAATATTTTGTCATCTTAAAATTCATTCACAACTTTTCTGCTTTCAGTGCATCAGCAGACTGTAAGAGGTTTGGAGATTTGGGCATTAAAAATCTTTAGTACAGTTTGGTCCAGTGTTGCAGGGCTGCTGGAGACTTATGGCACTGATAGCATTTCAGTTTTTGAGATGTAAAAAAAGTTATTCAGCGAGGTTTGATGATAAACAGAGTGTTCAGTGGTAGTGACATAGTTATATCATTTACAATCTAAACTGACCAGTAAACCTACATGTACCTGCTGATAATGGTTGATAATAGTGAAAAAGTACTCTGCAAGTACCTCCTCACCATGAAGGTATTTTTGATTATATTTTACCCCAAAAGTCTATTTCAAAACAATCATAAAATAATGCATCTAGCGTCAGGCATCGTGTTGTAACCATTTCATATAATACTTTTCTGTGAGGTGGCTTTTAGAGGCATTAAACAGAAACATCTGGTTCCTGTCACCAGTGCTGTGAATAATTCTGACTCTGCAAGTTTCTCTACAATTGCACATTATGCAAACATGAATGATTTTGTTTACATTTTATGCAATTTTTGTTACATCAGTGACATTCCCCTTTAAACAAACTTCCAGCGATGAGTGCCAATGTTTTGTGCAGAGCAATTTTGGAAATTCAGGTGATGACATGGAATTCCTAGGACCATTAAAATTGTTAATTCATTATGCACTACATAGTTTCAGTTCTTCTTTATGTTTATCCTCAAACTGATGAGACATAGTCTGGTTAGAATGATCCAGTTTTTTTGGTTCCTCTTTGTAGTGGTTCTGTAACAATGCGGCTTAGAACCATTTATTCTTACGGTTTAAAACCCAGGATGTGATAAGTGTTCAGGTCATGGCTGTGTTTTTTAAAGGAATTCTCCGTTAGTGTGGCTGAATGGAATTCTGCACCTCTCTTTCATAGCTAGGCTAGGGCTCCATGCTTGAACTAGTGCAGAGCAGGATGTGTTATTTCAAAATGGACATACAGACTGGGAAGTGAGTAATTTGAAACTTTAACAGTGTTTATGTACTGCACTAAGCTATTTTATTTAAAGAAAAGCAAGAAAAGTTTGGTCTTCCATGCAGAATCTCAGGAATCTCAAGACTCCTTTTTTCAAGTCATACCAAACATCTGGTCTAATTTCACAGACTTTTGTTTAGAAGGCCTTGCTCCTCTTGTGAACAGCAGATGATGAAGAAAAAAATATGCTGTTTTGGAGGACAGTACTTTTCTTTATTGTACCTGGTTCTTCCTCATTGACCTTACAGATAGAAACCTGCCTTTGTGTTCAAAACATGAAAAGAAATTAATAGAAATGTAAGAGAATAGCTGCATTTGTTGGCTAAAGGTATTCATTTTTTAGTAAAGTATACCACACATTCATGCTGTCAGTATGATGCAGAAATGAATGAGGGGAAAAGTTCCCTGACCTTCAAAGGCAAGTGGGAAAACCTATGGCACTGTATGAACTAGGTATAAAGTGTGTAGTTTTAAAGCTCAAATGTCATAAACAATGTTATTTTATTATCCAGTTAGTGAAGCTGTCAGTAATTAAAGCAGTCTGATAGCCAAATGTGACTTTTTTTCCTCAGAGCACTTTTGATTTCACACTCTAAGGACCTCATTTTTCGTTCTCCAGTACAAGTCAGTTACATAATTCTCAAAGTGTCATGTCATTTCTATCTCGTGTCTTCAAGAATTTGATTTCCTTCAGGACAGAAAGTAGATTAAGTTCTGGTTCCATTTAACTGGGCCACCCATACTGTGACTGCTGCTGCTTGGGTGCAGAAGTTGAAAGGCCACTAAAGCTAATCATTTATATATGAGTGACAGAACTGTAATCAGTGTGACATGACTAGAGGTTTCAGTGCTGTGTTCTCTCATAGGAAAGCTAATTATCTTCTGTGACCAAGCAAAAGCGGCTCAGACAAGGGCCGCCTGAACTTTCTCCTTCGGATCTACTCTCCTGTGTAAGAAGTTTGGGTCCAGTTCTAACATACATATCTCTGATGTTCACATGTGCCTGACCTTGTTAATTAGATAGATCAGTTTGTTAGATTAGTGCTGGTTCCTATCACCACTGTTGTAAACTGTTCTGTCTCTGCATGTTTCTCTTGAACGGAGCCTCTCACATCAAACCACTATGGATGGCTTTGTTTACATCTTGGTAATTTAACTATACGGACATTTTGAAAGATATGTGCAATATCTATTAACATGACTGAAATCACTACTTAGAAGTGGCATCTGGGTACTTTAGGGCATATAGACATACATTTTGATTTGATACCAGTTTTGCTTACTCTAAAAGACGTTTCTGAAGGATTCATTGCTGATGAATTAGGAAATTCATTTTGAGGAAATGTATTGACATCCACTCTCAGTCCTTTAAGATGGAGTCTGACCTTCTAATGTAGATGAGACACAATCTGTCCTCATACTGCAAGCTGAGGCATGGTCTGCCCCAACAGCACATTGTTTATGCTAAAACTGTAAAGATGAAGACTGATTACAGTAACTGATTGCTAACAGCCCTGATGACAGTGACACACTGTTAGCCTTTATTCAGTTGACAGTTTCAATAGAGGTGCACTCCTAGAGTAAAAAAGGAGATAATGACTTTCACATGTGCAAGCTTTCAATAAGCTAATGTACAGATTAGATTTAGTCAAAGCAGACACACAATCATTAATATATGTCACCATGTCCGTTAGACCAGGCTTCAACACTCACAGAGTGGTGTCCTTCACATTCAATATGCAGAGAGATAACTCTTATTATTCTCCTCAGGCAGAGCTCCATCACATGATACATCAATTTCAGGGCTGTGTCTCAGCCTTGTCCGATTATGTACAACACAGTCTCTCCATGCTAAGATGGTACTCCACAAATGAATAATTATGAATAAAAATGAATTCAATTAATGACCAGACTCTTGGAAATAGTGCTCTGTAATTTACTTCACAATGAGAACACACAGACATGCGATCTGAAGCTCTGCTCTTTATGCACATGTCTTGCAAGTCAGGTCCATGAGGTTCTTGACATGTAGAAAACCTTTCCAAATGTATTTTTTGTTGTTTTGTTGTTGAGAAAACAGACTTTTAGGGTAACCAAAAATAGAATAATGCACAATAGTGCATCCACTTGGTTACAGTCTTCAAACACCACCAGCTTTGGGAGTCGGTGTGCACATGGTGTGTGTTATCTTTGTGGGAGTCCTTCCAGTTTGCTCATCTTTGTGGTTCCTTTCAGATCAATAAGGGTGGCTGCATTAATAAGACAGATCAGGGACATCCAATCAAAACCTGACAGAAATCCTATTGAAGCTGCATAACTTATCTCTGTGTTTTCAGCACTCATTTACACTGAGGCTCCTCTTGTGCTGATCCAAGCATCACAGTATATTAGTGTCTCTCTGCGCTAATACAAGCTTCATCGATTCCAGTCCTGGGGGGTCCATGTCCAGCCAGTGGCAGAGCACAAAAATTCACCCCACCGAGAAACAGGGTCAAGGCCCTGTGGAGGTGGATGGTGGGGGGTCTGAGGGATAAAATAAACGGACACTGACAAGCCTGTAGTAGTACTACAGCAAATGTCAAATTGTACCAAAACAAAGGATTCTCTGATTTCTAAATTCACGGCTGTTGCTTTCTGAGTAAGTCTGAGTAACTGACCTTTGTTTCATTTGGTTGTCAAAAAAATTTATGTATAAGAAATTAATGTGGCTTTGCAGAAGATTCCTCATTATCATTTATCATTCATGATTATTTAAAAATGTAATTGTTTGAACAACATGGGTTTACTTTGACATCTTGTCATAATCTAAAAATGTGAATTTAATAAAAAAAAGAAATTAAATACCTTTTTATTCAGTTTTTTATTGATTTCACCCCACTTTTCATTGTGTCTCAGCCGTGGGAATTTCACTGAAACACGCAACCTTTAGAGGCTTATTTCTCTCACATTAAGTTTACCTTAAAATGACGAACAAAAAAAACCCTTCCTCTGACATTTCAATCCCCGCAGAATGTCTGTCAAATCCACAACACCAGCTGCAGATGCTCTCTCGTCTGTCCCTGTGTTTTGCATCCTCTGTGTTCACACCCTTCCTCATGCTTGACTGACTGTACATGCAGAAATCTTTGATTTTGTGTTATTTATTTATGTATTCATTCATTTTTTAGTTTTTTTAAAGTCAACAACTTATGTTATAACTGTTCCTTTACTACATTTAGAATTCATAATTCATTATTTCACTAATGCCCACCATCCAAACACATGACCATTTAATTTTAATATGTACATTTTGTGTTGAGTCTCTACAGTTAAGCCTTAAAGGACCCAGAATAACGATTGTGTGGTTTTATGTACTGAAAGTGTTTTATATGTGAGTCTGCCTCTCTTAATATCCCTCAGAATTAACCAGGCTGTTTTTGGTACTGTACATTTGAAAGTGACCATTCTGTCATACGTGAACACACCACAGCACGAACTTCTTTCTCTCTATTTAACCAGTTCATGAAGTGAAGCAGCAGGCAGCCAGGAACAGAGCCCAGGGAGGTGCCACTAGCAGGCTTGGGATTCGAACCCGCGACTTTCTGACTGCAGAGCGAACACCCTAACCACTAGGCCACCAGCTGCAGACTCATATATGTAAATGATGCCTCTTCTGCCCTGTACTTTGGTTCAAAAAGCATTCAGGGTTGGAACACTCTGTAACATGCTGGGCATGGGAGGATGTGATTAAACAGCAATACAAGAATCCAAAGACATGTGAATGGTTACGGACGACCGACAAGAACTAACACATATGCAGGGACTTATACACTGAGTCAGAATAGGAAACTGGGAAAGGGGCGGAGACATGGACCAGACACAGGTGAGCGCACTGATCAAGGGGGAGGACCAAGGATGAGCCGAGAACCAAAACAAAAAACCACAAAGCGTGGAGAGATATAAAGAAGAAATGAGTGTGACACACTCTTTATAACTTCAGTGTAAATGACCCAGAAAACCCAGGAATCATACATGTTGTCGCTGAAGGAAAATACATTAATTTATGTGACATTTAACGGAACAAAATTTTATTTTAACATAATTTTGTACCGCTTCTATTGGTCCGTTCATCATGAAATTTGGACACAGAGTAAATGATAGCTAGTATTTTCAAATTTTGTTAAAACTGGACAAAAAAAAACAAAAATGGTGATAAAAGGTGCAGTCTGACAACAATGTGTGGAATAAACATTGATCTTTGTGTTGTTCTGACCATTTTCCACCGTAAGTTGCATTTGACAAACAGAAAATCAGAAAACACTGACAGTTACATTCAGAAAAGAAATGTCTTAAGAAAGGCCTTTAGAATTCACGTCTCTTTCAACTGCTGGCAGAAAGGGCAGAGGTCAGCTGAAAGTACATTTCTGTGTCAGGTGAGGAAAGAGGGAGGAATACTCTGGGGTGAAGGCAAAGGCCATGTCTTTTAATCTTGCAAATTGAATCAATAGAGCGAGAAAGTGGTAGACAAGTGTTGGAACAGTCTGTGTGATGTAGTGTGTCTGCGACTCAGGCGAAGGCTCAAGGTCACTGACCCTCAAACTCTACCAGTCTTGTATCCATTATCAAAAAAAAGGAATTACAGAGCAAAAGGATTTTCTGACAGTATAGTATCATAAAATGTTTCAAATAGAGTCATGAAATATTAGTTTTAGTTATTAAGATGTCAAAAGGCCTGCACAAACAAAATAACCTCATAACTTTTTAACATTTTCTAGGAAGGAACAGGAGAAGATATTTTCTCGCCATAAATGAATCATTATATGAACTTCCATTCAATCGATTAGAGTCCGCTTTTCAGTAAAGCAAAGCGATTGCAATACATGTCAATATATTGAGTTCAGTTCATGAGTCAAACAACCCCTTGGTCACTTTTTTTGGTGTCATTTCAACAACTCTGTGAAATGGAGGGAATAAGATGGAAAAAGTTACAGCTCGAAGCAAAAGTTTGTGTAAAGCGACAACTTCTCAAAAATAATAATAAATAATAAATAAAATAAAGAGACCATTCTGTCATACATGAAAACACCACTTGAGCAGCACACAATTCTTCCTCTGCATTTAACTCATTCACCAAGTGAAGCAGCGTGCAGCCAGGAACACAGCACCCAGGGAGCAGTGTGTGGAGACGGTTGATCAATCTTGATCAAGGGTACTTCAATTGAAGCAGTCTTGGGATTTGAAGCCATGACTTTCTGATTGCAGGGTCAATTCCCTAAACACTAGGCCACAAGGGTGACAAGGGTGCTCCTTGTCAAACTACATAAGAATAGTTTTGTGCTCTAAAAGTCACACCCAGACAGACTGCAGATCTCAAGTCAGTTTTCCCTACATTTCATGAGTATGTTTGCCACAAGCTGGACTTTGCAGATCATTAGTCACATTGTCACATTGGGCAGATAATGCTGCTATAACATTTGAGTTGCTTTTGTGATTGAAAATTATGAAATTCACACCAGCAGGACCTCATGCACATGTACTTACACATTTCATGGAGCAAAACAAATTGCTGTTATAAATGGCACATATATTTTATGGTATAGGGAAAACGGGGTGAATTTAACAGAATTTAACTAAGTTAATGCAAAGCAACCACCTACAAAGCATCCACAGTGCTCTCCAAATAAAATTCTGAATTCTGAAATATTCATTTGGAGCAAAAAGCTCTGTCTCTCTGTTTTTTTCTCTCTTTCTTTTTCTTTGTCTCTCTTTTTCTCTCTCTTTCTCTCTCTCACAAACACAGGCATGCACACACAAACAATGTCACATGCATATAAACACATGTTAATGTCTTTATGGGAGAAAAAAGAACTCCTAACAATACTTAAATATGTAATAATGTACACAATGTAAAAAGCATACAGTATTTTCAAATAGTGGACACAAAAAACAACATAACATAAGAAACAAATATAGAGTTGTAAAGTTTTGATATGACGTTTACATACAGCCTTGTTTCTTAGCAACACGGGCATGAAAATTGTTCCCCACTCACACTGAACATCTGGAGGTGAATGTCAGCAGCAGATAGAGACGAGAGAGTGTCATTTCAGAAAGCGCCTCTCAGTCCGAGGGTTCAGCTAAGGACTTCAGATTCAGGCGTGATGAGGGAGGCTGAAATGTCAGGTACATCAGGGCTTTTTTCCTTCTCCCCCTGACTCCTCTTTACTATTGGCCTACACTACAGAATGGGGAGAGATTAGACATGTAGATAAAAAAAGAACTACAGCTGGAGTCATTCATGTCATAATGTCTGGCTTCTCATAGAAATCTGCGGAAAAGATACTTAAAAGATTCTTGTAAGTGGTTAAGACTGATATCAAGAGTTGTAGGCAGATTTGTTGTTTAATGAAAATGGAATATGAAGATTGCAATGGTTTACCTTTGAGTTTTCCAGATATATACAAAACTTTTCACTTGTTTGTAACTGTTGTTTTCATTGATTTCAAACCAGTTTGATTGTAGACATGTGTGCTAACTAATTGTTATACACTTATCCTGGACGACTTCTGTTACTTCCCGTTTAATTTCCTTTTAATTCATGTAATTCTTTAATTCTTGAATACAACATGTTAAACACATTTAAGTGGATAAATGAGTTTGTAATATTTAAAGGGGACATATTATGCAAAACTCACTTTAGTTATAATAGGTCTTTGGGCTATACAAAAAAGATTCATGAAGTTCTTTGCACAAAATCACTCTCACATAAAGAGATGTCACCAGGTTTATTCTTGACAGTTTCAGTCCCTTTCAAAATGAGACATTTAAGGGCTTGGTCACTTTTATGCAAATAAGCTGTTGCTGGCCACGCCTACCCACCCCATGCTTATGAAATAAAACGAACAAGCTAGTTCATACTTAACTGCGATAGAAACACGAAAGTCATTATTTGAAAGTACTTACATCTCCCTCGTGTGCTGACTTGTCATAGACAGTAGGTATAGATCCCCCCACGACGCTGAAGTTAGCTCCTTATTCACAGCTCCTTATTCGAATTTTCCGTTCCACCTAAAATACTGCTATTCAGGCTGCAATGTTGCTATTTCGCCTGTAGAGGGGAAACTTTACTGAGGTTTACATTCAGAATTATATTGCCTTTTTCTGGAAATAGATCATTGCCATGTAAAGATTAAAAATGTTTTTATTTCTCTACATGCATTTCTGAAACTAACTTCAGCGTTGTGATTCCCCCCCATCAGTTCTTCAGTTTTCTTTGGCTGGTAGAAAGTGTAGGGATTTGTGTTGTCCTTTGCAGCAACAACACAACGCTTCATGTGTACCTTGCCTTTGCCGTAGCGCTTGGCGTCTTGTGCGTGCTCGTAAAACTAGCAGACAAAAATGGCGGACCTTCAGCTAATCTAGTGGGTGGGGGCTCAACAGATGAGGGGTGGTTTTATGCAAATTTTTCCATTATTACATCACAATGGGGTAGCCGTGCAACCGGCTCGTAGGAGCATGATTCCTGACACAGAAATCTTTCTATTGATTCACAGAAAACGGATGCATGTTTTTTTCATGCTTGGAGTGTTTATAGGAGCAGTAGAGACACAAATGGAAATACAAAATGATGCTTTGCATAATATGTCCCCTTTGAATAGGGCATTGTTTTTAGAAAACACCTTAATTCTGAATTTTTTACATCCACATCGGTTGAGTCTGATTTTTAAATTTTCAGTACTTATTTTTAGCCAATTCGCAATATAAATATAGCTTACTCTTGAATGGACATTTTAAAATTAAAAGTTCGTTTTTTAATGAAAAAAAGAGCCACATCGAAAGAAGCTATTTAGTGCAATGAGTCATGCCTAATTATGTTACATTTCCCTACGTGTGTATCAGCAGCACTCAAACACAGTTCTCATACTTGCCTTGCACTATTAACCTTATTAAATTACAGCACAGATCTGGCAAAATCAAAAGAATTAATTGGCTGATTGCCAGTTTGTTTGAGGCAAAAAATGCGAGGCTGCCCTGTAGATGACCTTAGTGCTTCAAGTTTTTCTTTTTTTTTCTTTTTGTTCCTTTTTTTTAACTGAACATACTGCCAAGAAAGACCAGAATGAACATCACTCAGACCGTATAAATGCAAGGCATCATGTGCAAAAATGGCAAATAAATCTCTCGTTGAACAAAAACTGAAAGTATTTCTATTTGGATATTTATTTGCTACTTGTCATTTTTCACAGTATTTTTTGTCATGGTCCATTTTGCTCCCCCAAACCCACAAACATATTTTCTTACGGGTCAGCACACAAACATATTAGTGTTAAAAGAATTCAGAAGTGACAAATAATATGTTGAAGTACTCTTGACACAGTAGACGTGGACAAAAATGATTAAATCCTTGAGTATCTTTCATACTTTTTCTCTCAGGTTTTCATTGTTTGAATTGTATTACGGATTAAAATATTGTCCTGTTAACAGAGTTTACATTTGCTAAATGCATCTTGTGCTAAGCCTTACCAGAAAGTGCATATGGCAAGAGTTTTATAGCGTGTGTTTCATGTGTTAACTGGGGTTCTTGTGCCACTGGGCAAGAACTGGTTCCTCAAAGCGATTTCACGGGTATCTTCTGTCTCTGCTGACTTATATCAAATGCAGATGAGAGGACATCCTTTCCCATACTCGACTGCGAATGTTGCTCTGTGAATTTGTTTGTTTATTTAGCCTCTTGTCCATGAGGACCTTGTCCTTGTGTCATTGCAGCTGTGCGTTCCTAGTCCCACGGTTAAAAGAATAAACACCAGGTTTTGTGAAATTATTCATCGATACAGTCAAACACATCCTAACATCAAGACCTTATAATTTTTTTTAATATCTTTTGAAATGACAACCAACAAATGGATAGTTAGAAACAGACCAAAACTAACTTTTACATCAACTTACATAAGTGTTGAAAAGTTACCATACATAGAGGTTTAAGACAAAAAGGAAAACATGATGTACAGCATGTGGTTTATTACACTGCATGTGACTTATAATTATATGGTCTCTGTGATTTCTTTTCATGTCTCCAATATGTTTGGAACTGCAATAACAAACAAAGTGCATTCTATTTTCTTTATAAACAATTTAGAAAAGAAACATCCTTCTCTGGAATACTGGAAAACATTTGATATTTTGACATTATTAATGTTATCATAATGGTGAACACATAAACTCAGACATATTAGAATATAAAAAATAAACATTTAAAGCAAGTTTCTTCTTGGAGGTGTGAACTCTGAACTGAACTCCAGGATGTGCCTTTTGCTCAAACAGTCACAAACACTCAAGCAGCCTCTAGGTTTCATTTTACCCTTTCTTAGTAAGATTGGCAGTTTTTTTGTTTAGTCTAAGAATAAATATATAATATATTGTTTATACACTTCATGCACTAGACATATTTAGGAAAGACAAAAGACATTTTAACCGCTTTTGTTTATTGTTGGAAAAAGTGGCTGTGTATTGGTGGATGTGGGTACTATTCCATATGTATTATTTTCTTTGTACAGATAACAAAGTAATGGATTACAGAACAAGCTTAAAGATGGTTAAGACTAATCATTGTCATACTGCAGGAAGACCTGCAAGAGCAAAGACATTTAAATCATTTTAATAAATTAAAATACATTTTAATAAAACTAGTCTAACAGCTATGTAATTATTATCTATAGGGTTCTGTTGCTGCGTTTGTTCTTCTGTCTTTTGAGAGAAGATTTGTAATGAGTGGTAACTGCTGCGGAATGAATCGCCACTTAAGAGAAAAGAGATTAAGAAAAAAGATGGGGTTAAGAAAACTGGGGTTTTCTAGATAGAGAACTTAAGAATCCAGAGAGGTCTTGAGAAGACAGACACCTAGACATGAAGCCTGGAGAATGCATGCTCCTCCAGACCTTAGCCCTCCTAGTTGGCTAGATGCTGGGTAACACCCCTGACCTGTCACACATCCAAAAGGTGGCTGAGTGTATAGGCTGGTGATGCCTCTATCAAGCATGGAGCAGGATGGGGGTTGGCGGGCACGGGGCCAGGGGGCTACACTGTACTGGGTTCAGGTGGGACATGTGTTGTGCAAGGGAGGGGCCCCAAAAGCCTGGAGCCGGTGGCTAAAATCGGCCAGATATCTTTGTCCATGCCAGTCCACCAGTGCTGCCTCCAGAAGAATTCCAATGTGTATGTGGTAGACCTTGAGAGGGGATGTGAGGCCCCAAAGGAGCACCTTAGCCTTGATGGAGGCAGAGACAGAGTCCTTCTAGGGGACCACCCCCAAGGTTTGGCTCTCCTAGTAGAGCCAAAGACAAACTAGGGTAGGCAGCGCTGGCATGCAGAGTGGCAGTGATTCCCTGCTATTGTGATATTATTTGCTGCAGGGCCTCTTCATGCCAGCCCTGGCTGGCCAAAGATGCCCTAAGTGCACTATCCCCAAAAAACTCCACTGGTTCATGTTCCAGCTGAGTCTGTCTGTGACAAGTGGTGAACACTGCAGAGCAGATCACAATTCATAATAAAAGCCAAGAATGCAGTTTAAAAACAAGTCAGAAATGGCAGCGTTAAAAGCCTGTCGGACATGAGGCTTAAACTTATGGTGCTCAAACTGTTGATGTGAGGGTGAGAAAGTGAAAAGATTTGCCACGAATGGGGTTTGAACTCACAGTGCTGGGGTAGGAAAGCAAGTGTGTTATCACTGAACCACTGCGCTAGAACAGTGATGGAGGCTCATTTCAATGCCAGGAGAGACAGACCAGCAGACATGAATTGGGCAAACTGAAAGGATCCCTCAACAATAAGCTTCTAGTGATGTGGACAAAACAAAAGTAGTAATTGTTGACTTCCTTGTTGTTAACATAGTGGAAACCTTTCCACCTCACCCCCAAATCCTCAACACATTCTACAGAGGGACTGCCACCATAAATAGACTTTGTTTACTGTGTACTGTTTTTTACCGTTCTCTGTCCTACTGTTGCTATTATCCACAGATTTACTATTTATTGCTGTCCAGTGCTATATTTGCATTTTTTGCACATTTAACAACTCTGTTGCCACAATGTATTGATTCAAACCTGCATTGTAGCTGTTTTTGTCAAAAGCACTAAATGTTGTATTGCCCTGTTGTATTGTTGCCCTTGTGTTTTTCTTGCACTCTCTCCTTTGCTCTCTTTGCACTCTGTGTATTTTGTCTTGTGCTGGTCTGTTTTTGTTCTTGTGTTGTACCATGGTCCTGTTTCTCTCTTTTCTGTGTATTTAGCTAAAATGACAAAAACCCTACTTGACTAGTAAATAAGAAAAGGGAGAACTGCTTGGAAGTTTTCCAAAGTAAAATAAAACTGAAACATGAATTTCTAGAGAGAGAACTCTGCAAACCACTGCACACAGACTCAGGGGTGAGTGAGACTGCAAGCATTGGTTTTAAGGACCTGCCCGCAAGTGCCGCTAACAATAATAATTACAAGGGAGGCACCATCCTTCTCCCAGCCAAAGTGGAGGCAACAGCCCTAAGTCTCACTCTAGAGGCTGGCACCTTACAAGACTAAGTGAAAGTTGAACCTAAACTAACCATTAGTTTCAGCCTTTCCTTTCAGCAATGCTGTGTATATTTTACATTTGGTTGCACACCCAATGGCAGTCTTACATTCTTACTTATCCTAGTAATTGTGCATTGGACACACTCTGTGCTTTTCTATAACAAACAGATTTGCAGTTTTCAGTCTTAGAATATAATTGATCCCATGAGAAAACTTTGGTGCTCCAGAACCACATGATTTTTCTTCAGAAGACACTCGTAACGACAATCAGATTTCAGACAAATGGAAAGGTCAGAGCACAGTGGTCAGCCTTTACAGAGCTCCTGGAGCACTCTGGAGTTTCTTGTCTTGGTTATTTGCACTATGTGCATACTGGTCACTGTGAGTTCATGCTCAATTTAGTTCCTGAAGCCTGCTGTGATGTCCTATATAAAAACTTCTGAGAACATCATACTTTAACTATGAGAACACAGGGCTTAATTAAAAACATGAAAAAAAACATCCTCTTTGTGAAACGGTTATAAGATTAAGAATTGAATTCCTAAAGACTGATGTCTGCAGTTACTGGGCCTTGTACTTTGTGCCATGTACACAAACACACCACCCCCCCCCCCGGAAATACGGCCGTGATGCAGATCTATTCACCTATTGCTCCTCTACAGTAAATATA